>JAOUZG010008502.1:1173394-1199494 GCA_026289955.1 Argiope argentata | reverse complement strand
GTGTGTGTGTGTGTGTGTGTGTGTGTGTGTGTGTGTGTGAATCTAACTATCGTCAGCATAAAATAGGAAATATTTCATTAATAATTAATAATATACTATGAATTTAACCCTTTTTTGATTTAAAAAACTTTTTAATTGAATTTCGAAAGCCTTATTTTATGATCTTATTCAATAAACGTAATCAAGGTCAACATATTTTAAACATACCCTTCATTCTCCTTTTGCTGATAAATAAAAAATCATAAAGTCTTCTTTAGTTTCAAGAAAATGCTCAGATTTAGTATATCTTAAAATAATATTTTCATTGATTAATGCAGATTTTCACTCTGAATTATGTCGTATTTTTTCATGTTTTAGAAACAAAATGCGACGACATTTTTGATAAACGGTCCACCTAAAGACTATGAAAGCACGAGAATCTGGCGAGTGTATCATGGTCTGATCCATGAACAATGAAAACCCTTCTTTCTTGAAATCACGAGGATAACAATGGATAAAAAATCAAATGTATCTTCTCTAACTTAGTGGCTGATGATTCAGACCATACTAAGTGCTTCATAATAGGATCATTAACGTAGGCGTATTTAACATCCTGTCATAAATATGATGGCAGTTTTGTCGATCTTGTCTGAAAAGGAAGTCGAAGATAATATTTGCATTCAATCTTCCTTTTCTTTGCTATTACAATAATCAATGATTCCTTTTGCTTTATTATTATTATTATTATATCCTATTAACAGGAAAAAAATATATTCTATTATTCTTTGAATAGTAATCCACTTTCAATTCACTTAGCAAAATTTCTCATAACAACTCTACATTTCAATATTATTATCCAAATTTTGAGAATATAAAATAATTATAAAGTAACAATTCTTTATTCCTTTATTAGCGATAACTAATATTAAAAATATTAGCTTTAACTTATTTACAGTGAATATTTTAAAACAACAATGCAAATATTATGGGAAAAGAGTAAAGCTACATTTTCGAATGATTTCGGATTAATAAAATCAGCGTTTATGTTTACAAATTTTTGAATTATTGTTACGTTTTAGTGTTATAAGCATAGACTAACTTTTTTTTATTTAATCTACAAAATTTTTAGTTCAAAAACAAACAAAGATTAACTAATTCATCACATGTATCGTCAACTACACGCGCGCTAACAGCACATTCTTTGAGTTTCAAATGCAGAATCTAGAACTCAGTAGACAGTGAATATAAACATTTACAGTAAAGGTAATTCAGATTGATCCCCAACTAAATTTCCTCAAATTACTCTGGAAGCATAGGTATTATCACGGATTCCGTATTCACTCCCTTTGGTCGATTTTCATTTAATACGTTCCCACTTTCTATGTTAATATTCAAACAAAAAATATGATTTAACAAGAGTGGAGGGGAATAATTTGCTACCCTAATATGCTCCATAAAAAAGGTAATCTTGTATAATTAAGGATTTAATACGTAATTAATTCTCGTTGTTGGTTAAATAGTTTAAAAAAATTTTTAAATATTAAAAATAATCGCTAAGGAATACGATTGCATTAATGTTCATGAAGTTATAAGTCAATAAATTGTTTATTTCAAAACGGAAATGCAATGACGCAAATTAACTGCTAAAAACACTCTTGTTTTGAAAAAAACTTCTGCAGAAGACAAAAAAACAGTCAATCAAGACTGCTTCTTATGTAAAATAAACTTCCCTTTTTTTACCATTAATACGAACATTGACAGCACGATAGCACGCCAAATGAACAAGCAGCCCAATTACCTCATTTGCCTCGAAGGCTTGTCTTATTCCACTCTCCCTAGTTCTTCATTATTAAAGAAAAAAGGCACCGGAAATTATTCAGATATGGGAAATTGCTATAAATATATTAGTTTCCTTTGCGCAAAGATTAACAAAATAACTCAGAAAAATCTCATCTGAGACATTTAAAAACAAAAGCTCTCTGAATAATCCTTTTCTTTGCATTTTAACAGAAAACGAACATTTAGATATTATGAAACGTCAGCTTATTGATTTGTTTGCTGCAGTAGTATTTATATTCTCATAGAGTCATTCTAAATATATCTGAAGCTTAAGTTTACGTAGATGCAGTAACTGCGATGAATGAATGGATCTATGAGGAAGCTCATACTTATCCAATAGAAGTTCTCAGAAACGCTATCAATGCACAAACAGTTTATTCTAATTGGTTCCAAATATTCAAGGAATCAAATATTTAATATAGTGAATGTTGGAAACCAGTTAAATTTCAAGCAGAAATCTTAATTTATAGTATACACTTTGTTTATATTATTATTAATAGTTAAGGGTGAAATAGTTATCTTACTTATTTTTTTAAAGTTTTTAAGGATATTAATTTTTTTAATATGAAACACTTTTATATTCTGATTTCACAGTAATAGGACATTGAGAATTTTTATATAAATATTGAAAACTGTTTACTTTTTGTACATTCCACCAAAAAAATATGGAAGTACAATTCACTTCTATGGTATACGAAGTGAAAAATTTCTGTTATTTTAGAGAAATGTCCCTTATAAGTATATGTAATATTTGTTTATGTAACTGTCCATCTTTATATTGCGATCGTACATGCTCAGATTCTTCAAATGGCTATACCTTATTTGTAAACAAATTCATATTATCCGGCTGAAATTAGCTCCATTTCATATAAAACGTTTTTTAATTACAGAGAAGTTAATGATGAATTTTGAATATTTGAAATTTAGATCCCTTTATGTTAAACAATGTTTGCTATTGCTTCAGCACATCTCTAAATATAATCTCTCTATCGCAAAAATTCCTGCCATAAAGAAATATATAAAACTGCATAAACTATAAGGAAAATACTAAACTGCTTTTAAGAAAATCTTCGCGGTTTTCATATTTAAAATATTTTGAAATACTAATTAATTATTGAATTTAATTTTAATAATTATTGAATATAAATATTTAAGAGTTTTGCGGGAATTTGAAAAATAATAATCGAAACACTCAGATCAAAATGCCTAGTACATCTTTGAGGAATTTTTACTAAATGCCTGGATTAAAAAATTTTTTTATTCTTTCAGACTAGTTTCTAAATTTATTTCTTGACAATATGCTCATTATTGGGGAAGGGCTCTTTACCCATCTTTAAAAATGAAATATAAATGCCAAAATTCAAGAATTTTTAAATGCAAAATATTAATTCTATCTGTATTTCTTTAAATATATTTCTTCTTTAACTATAAGACACGTAAGCCTCATTTAAAAAAAAGTTAAAAACTCAAAACAATAATTTCTCCAAAAAGATATGAAAGTCTAATTTTAAAAAAAATGCTGTGTAAGATATAACAAATACAAAGATTTCACCATGAATTTTCCTTACTAACTTTTTTCAGAAACGTGACACCGCGATTCGAAGGACCATTTCTTGAGTGCTGATTTCTGGGTAATATATAAATACAGAGGTTTCGTTTCTTCTTCGCGTGTTCTTAGGATTTTGATAAAGTGAGAATCATCAAGATAAACGATAAAATAACAAGCTTGAGAATTAAGTTCTGTTCTCTCCTAGCTATATTTCTGTTGTATTTAGGCAATGAAGAAGTTTTCCTTCCAAAAAATAATTCGTATTCAATTTTTTTAATCGAATTAATGATTCGCAGATATATGATTGAGGATATGGTCTAGACTTGTCGTTTCGGTGAATTTCCATTTAATCCCGTGTTCTCTAGACAGATGTCTCCCTGACTTAATAAACTAGAGACGTAATTCATAATTAGCGCAGATCATCGCCGTGCTCACCACCCTTGTAATTGCCGAATCCCACCTATCGATGACTGGCACGTGTTTCTCAATAGATCCCTATCTATTCAGAAAACCGAATTAATATGGTTGTCCAATGAATGGACATCTAGACACTATAGTATTCCATGTTATCGATGTTTCAGATATAACCATTGATTTATTATCCATACCGTAGTGCGTTAATGGACGAAATGGGATAGAAACAAAATTGTGAAATCTTGTTCAGGTTTGCGTGGCTTCCATTAAAATTAAACATATTTAAAATCAGAATTATCTTTTACTTTTTAATATTATTCTTGGTTTATTTTGTTTTAAAGGAAAAATTTGAGTCAAATAATTTTATTTTAAAATGATTTTACTATTTGACGAAAACAGAAGAACTCGATTGGACAAAAATACTTGAGATTAATTTAAGACTTACAGAAACGGTCTTAAAGATCATAATCAATTAAATATGAATGAGTCAAATTTTGTTATAAAATTAAATGCTTATTAGTTAACTGCTCGATTTATTACATTTAATCAGAGTAGGAGCAGATTAAATTTATCAGTGCTATACCTAACACAGAGAGAGAAAAAGAACTCAATATGGTTGATATTATATAGCAGAGTAAATCGGTAAATAATGCATAAGTACCATCATTGGCCCTTTCATCGAGGCTACTCGGCATTTTCTAATTTAAAGTCTCTTTGACATGAATTGCGCTTGGTACTCATGAAGGATTTAAGTAGTCTTGTCACAGAGTCTATCAAAAAGGTATTCACTCAATTTCGATGAGAGGTTATTCAACTGCCTGCCAGCTTCCTCAACTCTAAATCATGAACATTCCGTGAATTTAATTCAATAAATTCCAAAGATCAATTAAACAAAGTGAATTACTCTTATTTCTCGATGTAATTTGCATTATCTTGAAAGGCAAAATACCGAGATTTATTTTGCGAACAAGTTGCAATATGCATGTTCAGAATAATAATCACACCCTTTAAAAAAAGGATGAAATTCATGACTGATAATATTTTTGTATAGTCAAGAGTGGATGGAGACATACTGAATCGTCTAAGTCCTGCCCAACAGGCATGCATTAAGCATTACTTCAGATCATAAATTTTCAGATATTCTGTTCAGCATATTGTAGTTGTTTCTTTCAACTCCCTACTCTGTCATCTTCGAATTTCACTTGGAAATTCTATGTAAAGAGTTGCTTGTATGATTATATGAACAACGGGAAAAAAGGTATAAAATAGGACTTTTATTACCATGTCAGATGCTAAGTAAAATTTCATGAATGGAATGAATCGAGATCATGTGGAAAGAAATTTATTATACTTTCTGGGCATTCAGTTTATGTCAGCAGTTATCAATGATACCCATACATTACGCATCAACATTTTTTATAATGAACAGTGTTCTAATACTTATTGAAATTTTTCGTAATTATGTCGATTTCTAATGCATCATTTGGGGAAAGAATGAGAATAGATCTTTCACCATTGTAGATTTCATTGTAATAAAAAATATATAAAGCAAACACAGGTAGATGTTTACATTGTTATATGTTAAATTTTTCTGAAATATGTTATGCTTCATTATTTCCATGGCAAACTTGTAGTAATTTCAATGCATTTTAGTGTCGTTTTAGATCGCATTGGTCATTCTTAGAAACTATGTTTCATAATGGTATCTTAAGTAATGTAAATGCTACTATAAAGAGATTTTTTTTTAATTCTTCAAATGTTTTCACAAATATTTTTGAAATGGTTTCTCCTAAAGTAAACTAGTCTAAACATATAGCTTTTTTCCTTAGAATAATGTTTTTGTTCTTAGAAAAAAGCTTTAATCACTGATAAAATAGGCGAAAACGGAAAATCCTAGTGTTTATATTTTCTTACAAGCAACGACCCAGTTAAATATTTCTTCTAGAGAAATGCTTTAAGTTTGACCCATTAAGAGGATTTCAACTCATTATCAGATGCGCTTTCGCAAAGCATTTTCTCGGCATTCTTTATGAAATAGCAAAATAATTTCCGTTGTTAATTTTCAAAAATAATTTCACAATATTTCATTTTTTTGTTGTAATACAGTTAAACTAAAAAATAATTTTTTGAGCAATTAAGTGAGTGACATTACTTAAATTTGTAAACAAAAAAAATCCGAAATGTTCTGCAAAATTAGTCCTCATTGTTCAGACCATCCATTAAGACCTCAACACTAAAATTATAATTAATACCAACCATAGAGCAATGCAATTAGTAAATATCATCGTAACCCTCTTTGCAATGGGAACAAAAATAAATATAAACAAATGGCCCCGGCTGCTGTAATTTCTGGCTGGAGTTTTATTCCCTTGAATATTTTTTTTTTGAGAAATATAAAAAAAGCATTCTTTTATAAACCATTAAACCTCGTTTGTTTTTCAATCATTTAGATGATTTACTCATCGTGAAACTTTATTTTAAAAGGAATAAAGCGAATATCCTCAATAACATTTTATTTATTTTAAATATTTCTAACATGTTTTTGTTGGTCTATATTTATAATAAAACTTAAGCTACTAAATAATTTTTCTGAATAAATTTATTTAATAATAAAATAGGTAGCAAATCCCTATTCTGACTGTTGTAGAAAATGTCATTTACCAGCTTAAAGAAAGTAGAAATATTTGTAACTATTACAACCAATTTTACACTAGATTCTCTATATTTTTGTCAGAAATGAAATGTCTAACAGAAAAGCATCTTTCTCTTATTTTCTCAAGATCACTCATGATGAAGTTACTTTCTTTTTCAATCATTCTCTTGTCCAAGAAAAAACACCTTACAAAAAAAAGCACGAGTCTTATTCAATGGCATTTTCGAGTGTTCCCGAAGAAGGTACTCGTGCACAAGAGGTGACCATTTCATCTTGTCAGAACATATAAAGAAACCAGGAAGTATCGGTGGTTTCTGATCCATACTCCATTTAGTAAGCAAGAAGAAAAAAGTGATGAGACTTCAGAAACAAAAGAGTTGATACCACATTTTGCCTCTCGATTCCTAAACATAAGGATATAAAAGAGCTTTCGCTCGAGATAATCTTTTTTGCTTCGGATGCTGGTGATTGACAGCTCAGCCTCTAATCAGAACAGTAGTATGATTGGATCGTTTCTTTCTTTGGTAGTTAGTCACGTTTTTCGCCATCGAAAGAATGTTCTTTTGAATAAATCTTTTGACGTGATGTATCTTTACGATCTATTTGGATTCCAATGAATTTCTAAAAGGGCCTACTGACTCTTTTATTGGGAGGAATTTTCTTTTTTGTCGCCATATTGTCTAAAGAGATTGGCACGTCCATTTTTTAAAACACTTTCCTGAAAGTTAAGAAGCGTGACTTGAAAGTTTATAAAGGCAGTTTTAGTTTTAATTAAATTGTGATAATTATGAAATGCCATTATGATCCCAGAATTTAATACTTAGTTATCTTCAAGCTTTAATTAAATTTTATCCTCATTTTCATGTTATGTTAGACCTTCTGGAGTCAAATTATACAACGAATTTTGTTTCCAGAAAACTGTAAATCATACAACATGCAAGTTTAAAGTTCAAGACTATTTTTCTATATTTTTAATATCCAGCTTTCCATGAATATTTTTGTAAGATTCAGTTTTAGTGATGAAACTTGTTAAAGTGATTTTTTATGAAACTTGTTGGACTATCATTGTGCAGTTAGTAATCTTGTAAGGGTCAGTCAAGTGGTCCCTTTCCTTTTAGGTAAAACGGAGTATTGCTTATTGGAGGTAAATGGTAACCAGAGAGTAATGTTATTTTTTTACCACCACCCAGATACCATTGTTGGTTTTACCAAGGGTAAATGGTGGTGTTTTTGTTTAGCTGTTATGCCTATTTTGTTTTGGATTTTGATGGCTGGTCTATTTTTGTTCGCTCTCTCATCACATTTAACTTTAATAACTGGTTTAATTACGCTAATGTTTTATCACCATGGTAGTCCCTAAGTGGCAACTGGAGCATGTATGTCCCCTTTCCTTCTTATCGCTACGCCACTGTAATAGACAGTGAGTCCCTAAAATAGTGCTAATAAATGAGCCTACTAGATATATGCTACTAGCATGTTAAAACACTTGAATGAAATTCTAGCAATAGGTATTCTCTAAAATAACTAACTAACCATAAGGTATGTAGAGATGCTCGTTAAATTTTGGTGAATTTTAGTAAATGTACTAAATTACAACTTTTCTGATGGTAAATCAGTTCTTGTAATCCTTCATCGGAGCTACATCCAGAATTCTTAAAATGGTGATAACAATGTGAGAAATTCATAGAAAGTTGCAATGAGATCTTTCGAATTGAGAAAAATTATTATACTTTTAATTTATTAATTATTTTATTAGAATTTCAGCAATATACCATCAGTAAAATATAAATAAGAACTATATTATTCAATATAACTTTGCGCTCCAAAAGGATCAATGCCGAGTACTCTTCTAATGTGAAAAACATTTTTTTCCCTTTGATTTATTTTCGCACTTGTATGATTAATCAATATCTCAAGCACAATAACTTGTGTGTATCTGTAAAAGTACTGCCTAAATAGTGTTTCAATATTTCCTAAACAAAATAAACAATCTAGTCAGCAAGTCGGTAACAATTCAATATTTGGAAAGAAAATGTAAATTCTTTAAGTTTAGAAACCAGTACTAAGCATATTTGCTCTAGACATCACGTAAAGGTTTATTATTGAAGTTTATACGTCTTAAATTACTTAACATATGGCTTAAATTATTGCAAAATATATCATGCGATACATGCATTGTCTTGCTTTAGAGGGGTAAACTTTTATCTCTAACTTAATGAGGCGTTCATTTTCCTCCTCATAATCATAAGTAGATGAGATCATGCACTCTTGTTACTTTAACTGGATCTGGTTTAATAATTTACTTGTTATCAACAAAAGTTAATACTGAAAATTTCTCTTTAAAGCATACAAAATTTTCCAGCGGATGCAAACTATAATGGTTTACTTTTCAAACTGCTAAATATGTAAATTCAATTTTGATAAACAATTCATACTAACATCTCCCATGCATGATGCTTTACAAAAGCAATATTCATCCTCAGAACTAAGTAAATAGTAAAGCAATTAAATAATACATATATCAAAATTTTCAATAATAGAAAGATGTATCGTGTTCGTTTATAAATACCAAGATTTGTCATTATTCTTCTTTACATTTTATTTTCTTTTGGGGTGAGGGGGGCTTAGCTAGAATTCTTTTGTCAAAATATCAAGACGCTCATTTTTTAAAAAATTTGCAAATTCTGCATCTTAAATACAGATACAATATTAACGACATGATGAGAATTTTCTGTATTATTTCCATTAAAATAAGAACCTTAATGAAATCGTTTGCATGGTAGAAATTTTCTGGAATACTCAAAAATATTGTTTTCAGTCATATACTTACATAAATAATTAGTATAATTTATAAATATTCCTCTTGACTCATAATAAATGTTAAGTACAGAATTTATTGATACTAATAGTAATCAATACAATGGCAAAATGCATCATAAATATAAAACAGAGATATTTATATTTTTCAATTATATCTTCTCTTGATGTGTTTCTTTTGCTGCATTTTTTTTCTAAATACATTTTTAAGATGTAATTGATATTTATATGTTTCAGTATAGGCTGAACGCTTTTCCTGCTGATGTCTGTTTACGTATTGTTTATAGAAAGTGGAAAAAGTACGAAAATGTTAGTTTCACATTGAAATGCCTTCTTTAATTTTTTTTATTATTATTTTACTTGCACCATCTCAATCTGCTCAAAAACTTTTAGTTCATTTTTATTAAAGAATTGTATTTTACTCAATTAGCACTTTATTAACATTGCATGTGGAGTATATCATGCCATATTCAAAAAACAGTGCTCTAAAATACCAAAGTGCAAAAGAAAAAGTATATAGATTTCAATTATCCACACAAAAACCAAATTTACATTCTAAACATTCAAATTTCAAATCAAATAACAATAATCTAGAAAGCTCATTACGCAATATCTAATTCAGATATTTTTTTAAAAATTCAGAATTCCTAAATATACATAAAAAAACAGATATGCACATTTAAAGTCTTTTTTATTCAAAAATCTTTAATATCTATGCATATATACTCAGAATCTTCGTAATGTTCTTTCAGTTTTAGTAGACATTGATTAAAAATTTAATGTATCGAGTTTATTTCTTTTATTGTGCATTTTTAATTTGCCTCTAACAAATGCAACTAAAATATCATCAGAATAAATTTTAATATATTTTTTGATAGAAGATTCTGTTCAAGGTTTAATTTTTGGAACACAAATTCTATTTGGAAATAAGGTCATCGAGCAAATCAACGCCAAAAACTCTTGTGTCAATTGTCCCATGTACCTCATTATTTAAAGCGTTGTCTCCGTCTATACTTTGGGAGAAAAACGGTCGAAACATTTTAACTCTGAACAAGCTGTCATGTTGGATAAATTATATTTCTTTTTGAATCACTCAATCTGGACTTTCGAACTATAAATTTTTGCAGTTAAAGAAAAGAGAAAGATTCATGACTTTTTTTTCCTTTTAAAGAGAGCCGTTATCGAGATATCCATTCAAGCGGACTCTTTTTTTTTCTCCCTTTCATAAAATGGTTATATTTTTGCAATTTACAGCAAGGGTTTCTTCCGTTTTTAGGAATTTCGTTTTTTGAGCATTCCACTTTTAAGATGGCTTGCAATTATGCATAAATTTTCATTTATAACATAACTAGATTGAATTTAATGAACAATTCTTTCAAAAAATCGATAATTTCCATCTTTAGTAAACGAAAAAAAAATTTTCTTATCTCCAATATTGTAATGACAAAATGGTCGGTTCAAGTTATACCATAAACAGGGAGCAAATATTACAGTAATTAAAGTCTTACTTTATCCATGAAATGTTCTCACATTGGTTTTCATCTGGCAATATCCACAAAAAATTCTAAAATTAAATTTATAAATTTATAACTGTGACTGCGATAGATGTGTAAATATAAATACGTCCCAGAGATGGGTTTCAAATGACTAAAAATTTTTAAAAGCAAAAGAAAAAACTGCTTTTCTTTACACGGATAAAACACAAAAGTAACTAGATTTTTTTTAATTCGTTTTCTTTTTATTGAAAAAATAGGGAATGTAGTGTAGCGTTCTTAGATTTATGGCTCTTCTTCGATTTCTGGTTCCTCGACTTGTTGCCCACAAGAAACGATAAAGGATCTAAGAATCTTTGGTATTCTGAACACATGTGCATTTATGCACGGTATCAATTTTTGCTGTACTTCTATTTATTTGTTTACAAATAAGATGATAATAAAATAATAAATAAACTACTGTGGGATAACTATAAGTTATTGTAACATAGGCTTTAGATTTTGAGTTTGATATCAACATAAGTTTTCTAAGCAGTGCATACCGTAAATAATACATTTACTATATACAATTAACTGTGTGTGTGTGTGTGTGTGTGTGTGTGTGTGTGTGTGTGTGTGTGTGTGCGTGCGTGCGTGCGCGCGCGCTTTATTAGAAAAATCTGTAGCATTCTTTCCCTGAATTACTTTTTCCGTTTTTTTCGATCCTTGCATTTTCTAAGCTTTATTTTACATATACATATTTATGTATGTATACATGAATAGAATTTCTCAGCAGAATTTTTAGATAAATTGAAAATAGAGTTCATAATACTAACAATTAAGATTTTTTATTATTTATATTTGATACTGATTTACCTTTTATAGAAGCGTTTCACTATTTGACTCTCATAGAAAGTCTCTGATTTATTGCTAAGAAATCGCTCAAGGTATTGTTTACAATCCTCTAGAGAACTGAGTTTAGTACTACATGGGGAAAGGCTGTAAAACCTCCCAACCAAGTTCCAACAACTTTCTTCGCTTAACCGAAGACACATGAGACCTAATGTTATCTTAGTGAACGATCACCCCTTTATGTTCAGATGCTTCTGCTCATTGACGTGTTTCTAATTGTTAAGACGGTTAATATATTAAACAGAATTAAATTTTGTGTAAAAAACTTTGTTAGTTATGATGCCTTTCTAATCCCCGAAGCAAGATAAAATAAATTTCTTAGAATAGATATTGCTTTTTGTGTTGGTTGATCGTTGCTTACTCGAATAACTTTTAAAACATTTCAGCTTACTATTACTATAGAAGATCCATTTTTTTCCATCATTATCATCTGTTGCAAAAATGAATGGCTTTCTTTTTGTTTATAAGCAATAATTGAAAGTGAAAACATATCGTATCGAAATCGCCCATGGAAGTGTATTTTTTCTTTCAATCAATCATTTCTCACAATCAAATGACTAGCGAAGCCTCATCTTTGAATCAACGTGAGAAACAAAAAGTAATCTTTCGATCATCAACTGCGTATTTTTGTGTTTTAGTTTAGATAGGTATTAAGCTCTAATTCATAAATTAGTCATCCATAGGAAGTCTATTTTTGGAAGAAAAAACTTTATAATCTTACAGCGTGAATGAAGAATAGTTATTTTAAACGATTTAAGATACTCTCTGTCTGAGAAATATTTTGTATAATGAAAAAAAAATTAATTTATGGAAAAATGTGTTTGAAAAATCCTTAAATAATATTTCATAATTTATATGGTTTATTTTTTCACTATCATATGATTTATGAATATATTTTAAAATTTATATTATTAGTTACATCAAGTACATTTTTTAACTCTTCGGTCTCTGAAAAATAATTAGATGCGAAATTATTCACCTGATTCAAAGATTTGTTTATTACTATGAAAAATAAACATACATAATTCTTTTAAGTCGAATTTCTTTGAAAAATTAATCTACATCTCTTAACCATTATGTAGGCGTTTTTAACAATTAAATTTAAAAAATGAATAAAACATCAAAATGATACACCGTCTTGAATGGTGCCTCAGAAACACCGACGTAGTGCGAAGGGTTAAATATACTGAACAATTTGATGTATATATCATAAGTTTTGTTATATATCTTATATTCATTGGTATGAAGACATATAATTAATGTTTGAAGTTTTTTTTTTAAGTATGAAGTTATCTCTTTAAAAACTGTCTCAAAATCATGTCAAATGCTCATAAAGTGAAGATAAAACCGATAAAAAGTAATCTTTATCATGGTACAGACAAAATAAAATGAGATTAATATTTTTCAGTACCTCACATAGATTATATCATCTTGAGAACTTTGAACGGTAGCAATTTCCTCCTCAGCACGAAATATATTTATCCTCCGCCAACTGGGAAAACAAATATTTCATAAGAAACATCATAGGTATCTTATTTTATCTAAGATCCGATCCTTGGCCATCTAAACTATCATCAAGAACTATTGTTTGGAGTAAACTAGAAAGAATATCAACGCTTCCTTATAAACAAGGATACTCTCTAAGAAGAATGCATTCCAAAAGACAGCTCGTTTCGGTTGGAGCAGAAAAGAATATCAAGCCAATACTCATCTAAAGAGACAACTGGGGATAGTTTATTGTTAATGGCATCAGACATTTTCTAAAGACAAGCAGAAAATGGTGTGATATGCATGAAAAATATAGTATAAAAGCAGAAGTTTTCCTGTATTCTTCAGAAGAAAAAAATTAACAAATATCATTCACATGTTTTACCGTTTTTATTTCCAAAATTTGAGTCTTGATTTTTATGAAGTGATTACCTATTCAGGATTAAAATTACTGATCTTCTTTAGATACGCATTTTTCGCATTTTTTAGCAATTGTCGGATATCATAAAACGATGCCCCTTTACTAATTGATTATTTTTTGGATTTCTTCGCAAGAGCAGAAATGTTGATCAACCAGGCAGTGTTCCTTCGATCAAAACAAACGCTTGTTGAAAGGTGAAATGTCTCGAAAATACGATGTAGGGGATAAGACCTAGAATTTTAGCACTTCAAATTATGTCTTGGCTGACCTTGCGACAATTGGCCGAACACTATCATGCTTAAGAATGACTTTGCCTAGTCTCTTTTGCTATTGTCAACTTTTTAATTCAATGTTTGGTTCAAAGTGGTTTCATCAAGTTCAGTACCCACCCCATGTAATGTTTTCACTCATTTTCAACAACTCATAATATATTACCATGAACTGAAGAAATAGGCGAAATGCAAAGCATTACATTGGCACTATGAACAATTGGTCTAAAGCATTGGAACCACTTACGACATATTCTTTTACTAAAAGCAGATTGGCCATAAGTTAATGTTGGCATTTGATGCACATCAGCAACTGCTTTCTTCAAATTGAAACAGAAAATCAAAACATATCGCAAATGAAGATAATATGGCTCTATCGAGTACAGATTTGTGATGCAAACACAAATTCACTAATATGGTACTGTTGTTATGTTAACAGATGTGTACAATAAGCTTAGACATTTTTATCTGCCTATTTCGCCGAGTATTTAACTGTTCAGTCTTCTATCGAAAAATGAAAAAAAAACTATAAACTTGATAACAAAAGTGGAGGACTTTGGCTAGATAGAAAAATATTTTGTCCTCCTTTTTCCTTGTTATCACTTTCTAGAAGTTTTCAATAAAGGTTTAATCTCGTATTAAGTTTCGATGTTTGCGCAATAATGTTAAAACAATAATTTAAACTAATAAGTTTAGAATATTGTTGATTATTCTATTTGTTCTATAAATTTTTCCACTAACAATCTATTGCAATTCCAGTTGAATTTCAATTGGAATGCTTGGAAAAGAAATCCGTTTAATATAAACCTCTTATTTTAGATATTAAAAAATCCTCATTTTGGATAGAAAAGCCCAATTATTTCTGAAAAAAAGTATTATTGTATAGTTTTATGAATTTATTTTAAGGAATAGTAATTTAATTACCAGATTTACATTGCCTCTACCAATAATAGGAACAAATGTTTATCTACTGACACTCTACAGAATAGAATGTTGAGCCTAGAAATACAAATTACGCACACATATGCTTTGGAAGGTGAGAATGTGCCCAACCCAGCAATTATTTGATATTTATTTTAAATTTCAGTCAGTTGCTAATTGTTTTCTATTTTTACCAAGAAATTTTTCAACTAAAGTTCATTGAATTTTTAAACATTTCTATTGTTTAAGTTTTAAAAAGTGAAATATTCTTTTGAGCTAACATTAATTTAATATATTTTATACAATATGCAATAGCATGATAATAGACATTTTCTTTTTTCGATAATTTAGATGTTCTTTATCAAGGAAAAAAATATTTACAAGTCATAAGATTTATTATTTGAAAATTTTTTACGTTTCGCTATTTTTAAGGATACTTTTTATTATTTTAATGCCGTCTTTAATTTTATTTGGTTTCTTTTTTTCAAAGCCTCACAATATTCTTTAATCCACTATATATATTTTGTAATTTTTATCAGCTCTTACTTTCTTAATGTTAGATTGATCCTGCGCAGACAATTAACTCAATACAAGTAATATTTTTTAAAAAAATATATTGTTATACTTTGAAAAAACATAAATTTCAAATTTCGATGAATTTTTTTTTCATTCTGATTTAGCAATAAAGAGAAATTTTAAAAACCATACGTCCTATCTTAATAGTTCAACAGAAAGGATAATCAATGTTATCAATAACAAGTTATTTACAAAAATAGGATAATAATAAAATAAAATATAGAAAACCAAAAACTTGAAAATACAAAGCAATTACGTTTTGTGTTTGCATAGAAAAAACAACAAATCCACTTTATAGAAGAAAACGTCTTATTTATTATTTTCCAATTTGTTACTTTATATGTTTATTGCTAAGCATTTGATATTTTATTTCCCTTTTAATACTACAGATAACATAATTAGCATTAGACAGCAATTCAGTATGTTTTGGAATAAGCAACTGTTTAATAGTTAAAGACGAAAGCACAAAGCGTTAAAATAAAACAAGTCTGGAAAGAAAACTTGTAAAGAATGACGCCTGATTATATGAAAACAGCACCTACGGCTTACCCAATGGATATGATATACAAAACTGTTAAACGAAGCATATACAGGGATAATTGCAGCTATCAAAGATCACGTAATGGAATCTTTGCCGTGGTTTCTGTTCAACATATTTTTATTCCCGACAAGTCGTTTGATTTTTGTAATAATACTTTCTACTTGCATAACTTGTGTAGTTTCTAGTAATGCTTAGAAAAGCTGAAAATTCATTTATTTAAAACGCGTTTTCATAATTATAGCAAAATATGATGTTTACGTAAAGAATAATACATTTTCATCTTACTCCAAATTAAGCTAAATATTTCATAAAGGTTCACAGTGTAAGTTATTGACCAGAAGTCATGAGATATGGGAAATGTAAGGAGATAATGGGTCAGACAGCGTAACATGTCATATGCGTGACATCCCGACGCATTCACCGCAATCAATTACCGAGCCTGCTAGAGCATAATCTCGGTTGTTAGAATCATATTGAACATGCATGTTCGTATTTGACTGTACATGGGCAAGCTATTACTCACTTGAGGTTCTGATTGGGCCACCAGAGATTTTAAAATAATAAACAGATATAGAACTGAAACCTTATACCTATTAGAATGCTTTATTAATAGAATAAAATAGCTTTTCTTATCTTTTAGAGAAATAGTGGCAGCTTCAATCTTTGCATGAATGTCAATGAATTATTAAAATTATAAGTGTGGTGTTCTTGTTGGGTTAAATTATAAGCTATTTTTACTATTTTTCCAGGTCTTAGACAATTTTACTTAGCATATTTTCTATTGTAAAATTTACTTAGCATGATTTTGTGGTAAAACTGTAAAATTTGTCTGTCTTAGAGAGACAAATTTTACAATTTAAATTATAGGCTTTGCATAAAGAAACTTGCCTTCTACTGGTAGAGTTAAGATAACTTCTTTTCCTTTAGAAAAATTTTCCATCACCTCTTTGCCCGTCTACTCTAATTCATATCTTTCTGAAGAATGGTTTGTTGTCGTCCTCTTTGTTAGCGATGAGTACATATTATAACATTATCTTATCTTTAATATCATTTTTTATCCTAAATTGTACTTTTAATTTACTATCATTACGTGCTTTTATATAATTTGATTTATATCTCCTTTAAAAAATTTGGGTTTCGTTATAAATATTTCACTGACTACCAGATGTATAAGAATTTAGAAATTTTATCTTCTACATTATTTTATAATGCATGACTTTAATATTTTCAAAAATTAATTGGTGATAAATTTGCCAACTTAATTACATTTTGATTCCATATGGGTAGCGCTATCTAGTGTTGAAATCGAGAAAAACTAATTTCAGCTGATTTCTCTTATATCTAAAATAATAAATTATAATATACTAGATTAAAAAGTAGAAAATATTTTAAATAAAAAACTTTATTTTTATTACATTTATAGAAACAAATTTTTCAAAACTATTATTAATTTTGAAGAAAAAAAATAATGAATGCCGCATAAAAATGTATTGTTTCATAAATGATTAGACTTTTATATTAATGCTAGTCCCTAAATATTGAAAAGGTATACACGATTCACTAAAAGGGTTCTGTTGATTAGACTTCAAATCAAAATCGTGCATTTTACTTTTTTTCTACAATCGCTGACACAATAATGCTCACTACCTCTCTGTACGTATATTCATTTCTCTTACATATATTTTAAATCCTAGAAAGTAGTAAATTTCTCTGGCTAAAACGCACTGTTTGCTTCGAAATGCAAAGTAAACAAAACTGAAAGGCAAATCGAAGATGGAGAAAATAATAAGCCTTTCTACAGAAGGTAGACGTTTTACGATGTGTGAAATAGAGTTTTTATTGAAGGGTAGAAAGATTCAAGTTTATCTTCTAGTTCCCTTTTCAGAAGCATAAGAAATCTCCTTTAACAACATGAGTATGAAATACTGAAATCGGAATGATGGAAAAATTCTGGAGAGTTCAAACGCGATGATATCTGCCTAGAATTTTATGTCAGAAAGGAAATGCGTTTTCTGTCAGCATTGCATCTTTTTGTCAGTTTATCAAATTCTCACTCGGTGAAATATATTCTATTCTCAGGGGTCAAAGAATAACAAAGGTGTAAATGTTAAAGCATTTCGCGAAGAATTGTTTTGCTATGCAAACAATTCCTGTAACAATTCTTTTTGGTTTTATTTATTTATAGCAACACTCATTTCAAACGCTTATATTTGAAAATAATTGAAGAGTTTTAGCAATTCACTAACTTTCCATCATATTCATAAAAGGAAAGTCTTGCTCAAAATTTTATTTTATTTATTTTTATTCTTTTATTTATTTTTAGGATTTTTAAAAAATCTTGATGTTTTAGAGGATTCCGGTTGTCTAATTGGAATTATCGAATTCATAGTATTTCAAAGAAAATTATATAGATAAATTTTATTCGAGTCCCTCTTAAAAATTAGTATTAATAAAAGAAAATACTAGACCATAATTCAGTATTGCATTAGCGTTAATGAAACTCAATTATTTTCTTGACGATTGGTCAATGTTACGGGTAAATAAAAGCCTCTACATAAGTTAAAAAGTGTTTCATTTCAGCATAAATAACACTTAAAACTGCTATTTTATTAAACATAATAACCAAGACTAAACACAAATTTGCTAAGCAAACTATTTAAAATTGTTCAAAATGTGCACATGTATGGTTGATTATTTTATTTTAGTGTTAGATATATTTCCCTTAGTATTATAATTAATCCTTTTTCACACAAGCAAAAATATTAATTATTCTAAAAGTCGACAAATCAATAAATGTTTTAAAAAATATTTTTCATAATCCTAGTTCAATGTTTTTTTATTCGGGCCGCCTATTCGAAAACATGCAGAAGAGTTCATTTGTGTGTGTTTTTAAATGCTGATGATATTCTAGTGAATATTCAACACTCGGTCATTTTATGGGTCGAGATTTCCCTTTTCTTTAGCCATTAAGTTACAAAAACGTTGTAGCCAAAAATTATAATAAAAAAACTTTATTAATGCCAGAGATGTGATGTAATATATATCCAGAAGAAGTTTTTGTTCAATTGTCTTATCCATTTTTTTATATGGAACACGAGAACTAAAACACAGATCTCGACTGGTTAATAAAAGAGTTCATGACCTCTTTTATTATATTTGTCATAAGTTCTTTGTTCTATAATATTAGATATTTCATATTCAAACATTGCTTAGACTATATATTTCTTATCTTTATATCCTAGATGCCACAGCAGCAAATTGATTTTTCTATGCATTCATTGAGCTTCTTTCATTTGTTGTTGCTTATTATTCTTCTCAAACCCGCTGACAGTGATCTGTCAGTGATTTAGGCCGAGTGAACGTCTCTTGTTTTTTTTTTCCAATGCGTCACATTCGCTTGCACACCCCTTTCTTCTGGTGTGGGGGGAGGCACATTCGCACACCTTACAGATAGAATACAGAAGAGGATCAACCATGCCTAAACCAGGTATCGAATCCATGATTCCCAAATAATGCGAAAAACTCCCTACCCCTATACAAGGAGGTCGGCTCCTTCATTTGTAAATATTTTTTGACTGTTTTCCTTTTCAAAGCAACTTTCTTGCCCCTAATACTTAAGTTTATCATTGTAAAGTGAATTTTCTAACTACAAAAGAAAATTTTTACCACAAATCCTTTATTTAAGATAAAGACAATCTAATTTTATTCTTTTTCTGAATCCAATTTAATGTGGTATTCGGTTTTAAAGTATTCGGCCTCTTCAAATATATTCTACATTCGTTTTTGAGTGTCTATGAAATATTAATGCATTTTCCAGTTTGATTTCTTTAAAAATATACTCAAAGACTTTGCAAATCCTGCTCGCACATTTTTTTAGAGAAGCAAGATTTCTTGTAATTTGAAAATAATGTTCATGCATTTAACTCAACAAAAAGTAAATTTTTATTGTTTTTAAATTTTATAAAATTGAAATAAGTATGAAATTAATTTATTATATTAATACTAAATTTGGGTTTACTAATACTAAATTTTAATACTTAAAAATTAATAATACTAAGGTTTAATAATATTAATTTTAGTATTAATTAAATAATACTAAATTTAATTAATACTAAATTTGGGTTTTTTTATATTATTTAATTTGTTTAATTTTTATTGAAATGGAAATGTTATCTATTTTTCATTTTTTCTAATATATGCAAGAAAATTAAAATTCCATCCCTTGTAAATTCTCTATGATAATATTTTATTTTATCAGTTTCAGAACAAATTGTCAATCAATTAATTTAATTCTTATTCTATATAAATGGACTCATTTGATAACAAATTTGAGAAAAAATTAATCTCAAATTTTCGGAATTATAAATTAAAGACAAAAATGTAGAAAATATTCAAAACAAAACTCTACTTATTTAGTACGCTGTTAAAAGTTTTTTTTAACCTTTTCATTAGCTTTACCAAGTAATATAGTAGCGTTGATTACAAATATAAAAATTCATTTGCTTATTTATTATCACAGCAAAATTCAAATAACCCAGTTTAAATTTTTATCATGACATCTTTCTTCTAATAATTTTCTAATTATAACAATTAAAATATCCTTTATGGGTGTCTGATGAATCTTTCATAAACTTTTTTCACGTGTTACAGATGTCGAATGAAAAGATAGGTGCTAAAATCTAAACGACGCTCTCAATTTGATCTTGATTCCGTTTAAGAAATTGGCAGTATTTTTTCATTCACTTTTCCAATTGAATCTAGAAATTCGACCTAAAAGTAATAAAAATACTATTACGAATTGAGAGTGAAGGAATTTTTCCCCTTAAACGACCTTAGAAGTGTCTCGGCAAACTGATCTTTGATTCTCTTCGCAAGATCAGCTTTCCAGCCCACGAGCAAAAAAAAAAAAAAAAAAACAAGATCTTTTCTTTTCGAAATGAGTCTTCTCTTTTAGATTGTTTGAAGTGTTAGCTCAGAAAAGTTACTTTAAAATAACAAAGCCTGTTTATCTTCGGTTAACTTCAAAATTTAACTTAAACCAAGATAGATTTTGTATCGATGCGAGAACAACTTCGCCAGATTTATAGGCAGCTGGGACTCTTTGAAGTTATATGATGAAAATCTATCAAAAGGAAGTTAAAGATCGGAAGCTATTAACCCTTCTTTGCACTATGATAGAAATTTCCAGCATATCATTTAGGAAATAAAAATTGTACTTAAAACATATGTACTGTAAATTGATTGTTGCAGGTAACATTTTTCACGACTATTGTGTAAAAATAAGGAACGTAGCTGTCAAAAAAATGTCACAATCATTATAGTGGGTTTTAACTTGCCACTCCACTGTTTGCTGTGTTTGGATTTCTTGAATATGTTTTTAAAACTAATATGAATTGTTTTCTTTTGTTTGGTTTTTGCTAATGAAAACGATAAGGAGAGGACAAATTTAAAAGAGAGGGAATATGAAGATTTTGTACTGAGCTTAACATGTAAATTTGTATGATGATGGATATTTCCATCACGCTGTTTTTTAATTATTTTATATTATATATTTATACTAGAATTTTTTTAATTTTCCTGTTATCTAGGACATGAATTAAATGAATCTGATTTTATTTCACTAAAAGAGAAAAGAACATGCAAAGAAGGGTTAAGATCTATGCAATTTATGAATAATTAAAGGTATAAAAGAGTTAACAGATTATTGACGTGCAAATAGAAATTTTTGTAATAATCTTCATGGTAACTACCTCAAGACCTAAGAGTTTCAAGATTTTTTTCACGCTGTTTTCAGAGAGACTTAAGTTTGAACCTTCATCTAATTTACAAAGATATTAACTTGTATTTATTTAACTAAAATAAAAAAATGAAAATAATATTCTTAAACATTATTTCTAAATAATTACGTTTTGTAAATTTAGTTTTCCATTACTTTATAATTCTAACAACATATTTTGACTTTTAATATCAAGATTTTCAATTTAAAGTGTTCGGTATCATAATTTAATATCATTTTAACTGTATTAAAAAATTTGTCACTTGTTTTTACTACTTTTTTATATTACCTTTTATTTGGAATTTTTTGGTTTGATATTAAACTCCTAAATTAAATGTTTTGTTCTGAAATTAAACGTTTGTCATTCGAGACTGTCGAAGCCTGGTACTATAAAATGCTTAGAGAGAAATTAAAATAAAATCAAACTAATATTCTCTAGTTTGGATGACTGGAATTGAAAAAGTAAACCTGGGGGCTAGTATTGTTTCAACTCCCTAGAGGGTTAACGCAGCTTTAGTCATCTTATGGAAAATTGATTCAGTAAGAAATCATGGACAAGAATCAATTACGATCTATTTATAAACAATGGCAGATAGCTTTGGAACAAATTAGAATTTTGTGAAGATATATTTTTAATTTTTAGATATTTTTAAAAAGAGGGTATCTAAAAGGTTTAGTTAAATTACATTAACATTTTGTTTCGATTTTGTTTTGTTATTGTTGAGCTGATCCGATAATTTTGAATGGTGGTTAGAAGAAAAGAAAGAGAGCTGTCACACATAAATCTTACCAATAATGCTATTTTATACCTAATTTTTAATAATAAAAATACCATTTAGAAAAAATTGTAATCATAAATTAATATTTTAGTACATATAATTTTTGCATAAAGTTTCATGCTTTATATCACTATTACAAAAGAAAGGGGAAAGTCTCCAAAAGTACTAAAATATATAAAATGATCTGAATTATCTGTATAAGTCAGTAAAACTTCAAAAAGAATCCGACTCAAGGTTAAAATGTGATGCCCAAAATTTTTGTATCTTTGAGTAAATATAAAATAACGGACAAATATTTTCAGTAATTGATAAGTTCTTTCGAAACACTTTTCGACGGTAACTTTTTTCTTATCTCCTCAATTAAAGCTCGATTTTGAAACAGAAAGAATCAAAAAGTTGAACCCAACGAAACATAATATTCCAAAAAGTGCTTAAAAATTGTTCAACAGTTTGATGATAATTACACAGCTCTTTTCATTAAGAACGCAACGTGTTTTGACACTAAATATTCACCCAATTTCATTGCACAATTTTTTCTTCAAAAAATCAAAACCTTTTCACTATTCGTCATTGAAATAAGACTTTTCCTGTTTTCGTACTTTGAACTCATCAAAGTGAAAAATATTGGACACATACTCTAGGGGTTGCGAAATTGGATAAAAGAATGATTCATGCCGCCAAGGTTGACTTTCGCCACTCAAATTGGTACTTAATATTCTTCACAAACTTTTACACATATTCAGAATATTTTATTATTTTGCCTATTAAATATCTGTTGTAATAAAAATTTGGATACTGAAGAATAATCTATTTCACCTTGACTTTAGAGATAGTAAAATTCTTTTAAAACTGGCACTGTTATTAAAGATAAATTTTAGACTCGAGAAAAAATTTCAAAGTTAACAGAATTTTTAAGCCTATTATTATAACATCGGAATACAAGAATAGTAAACGAACTCATATAGCATAATTCTACTGAAGATAAGTGTTGCTAAGTAAAATTATCAAAAAAAGGAATTTATTGATTTCATATTCATATATTATTTCATTTTTGATGATCACACAGTTTCCTTTTTAGTCAGCCTGTAATTTATTTAGCAAAATAATTGATACCAAATTGAATATAATCGCTCTGTCATAGAACATTTACACATAGTTGTTTTCAAAATATAAGAATTGTTATATTTCGGTTAAATTATTCAATGCTGTTTTGCAATGAATCATACATTTAACTGTTAACCGAAATAATAAATAAGCAATGTATAAAAGGCTAAGTTACTGAATCGTTTGTTTTATGCTGAGCTTACATTTATCAGTTGTTATTACTAGTATCAGTTCGTTCTAACATTATGTACATTAAAGCATCACGCATTTAGTTTTTAGAATTCATTAAACATTCATATGATAATAAACATGATATGGAGTTTACAGCATAATTTCGTACAAAGTACATTTAGACGGCCTAAATCAGGGTGATCTAATAGCAGCCGTTCAAAATTAGCTATTAAAATCAAAATTAGCTATTAAGATCAAAGAAAATATGGACAAAAATCTAAACAAATTTCCTGAACCATAATATTAAAAATAACTTTGTATTTAGAGAGCGCTAATGCTGCTACAACTAGAACATAAATGAAATGAAATAAATTAGCAATTTGTTTTGTGTCTATGGTGTTTTGTTTTGTTTGATTTAAACATTTTGCGTATATATTTATTTTTAAATTGTTCTTGTATTTCTGTGATACTAATTTATCTCTAAAACCTCATTTTCCTGGGATTTTCCATTTCTCTTTAATTCTATATAGATTCAAAAAACTTTTATAAAATTATGTTGCTTGTTTTTTTATGTGCTTTTAATAATGGTATATTTTGTTTTGGTTTGGTTTTGTTTTGTTTTGTTTGATTGAAACTTTTTGTGTTATCTATTTTAAAATTGTTCTTTTATTTCTGTGAAACTAATTAATCTCTAAGACCTCATTTTCCTGTGATTTTTGAGTCACGAGGGACTGATATTTTGACGAAATGTCAGACCTCTCACTGAAAAAATCCCTGGTTTCAATCCCTGCCTGAGGGTGACCCTTGAAAAAGTCTTCAGGGCGGATTCATTGTTTTTTTCCCTCTCGATTTTGAATTTTACTTTTAACTAGTTTATTGATAATTTAGTTATATTAAAATAATTCTATTTAAGAAAATCATCTTTGATTTTCATTTGAAAATAGGGCTCAGCAATAAAATCGATTTAAGTGGTTGTTAAGTGCTTTTACACTTAAAATCGCCTTCTCATATTTCTGAAAATGTTTGCAGTAATGATTTAAGGATCATTCCTTTTTCCAGAGTACTTCTCAATCAACCTCTTAAGAAACAAAAGCACTTTCAGCACAAAAATTTGACAGACATTTCATAGGCACAATGAGAAGGAGTTAAGTGTCTCAGTCATTTCCGCAACCGATGTCCGCCTGTTCTTCCTCTTCATGTTTCGCGAAGAGTGTCCAAATGTCCAGTAATGCAATCTATCTCAGTCCAATTGTTTCTCTGGAATTGGACAGGTCTCTTCACTTCAGGGTTGCACGAATGAAAGGAGTTACCGTTTTCGTTTACACTTCCGAAGGCTTTTGTCATTTTCTGATAATTCAATATCTTCTCTTTCTCAGCTACTTCACTGCAGTAAAAATGAGCACTTTCTTTCTTTCTAAGCCTTCTAAAAGCATTTCATCAAATGGATTTCTTCTTCTAATGGCGGTAAAAGTGCTGATGGAAAGACAATTTAGGAAATGGGTAGAATTAGGTAGCTTTCTCTTGAAATTATTGCATTGAAAATTCAAAGAACTAAAGTGCTAAGATAAATCCGATATTTCTTGAAATGGTTTTACTTTTATGCTTATTTTATGAAATAAAAAATATTTATAATAGAAGTATTGCAAATTTTTAAAGCAAAACATTCAAACTGTGTTACAATAAAATGATCATATAATAGAATTCAAGCACAACGAATAAAATTTCTGTTCTCCTTCAACTACTTCTTCAACGTAAAAGGAATTTCTGATATGATATGAACCAGTTACTGAAAATCTTTCAGCTGCAAACTCTTTACAGTCTGTAAACTCCAACTCAGTGTTTGTTTGATCTATTAAAAGCAAATAATTAACATGTTATTACCAAACATTTTATCATTTTTGTCTGCTCTATTCTTCGTATTTAATTTAAATATAATATTTTTATTTAATTTTTATTTATTATTTTAATTTATAAATTGAGGATTCAAAATTATAAACGTGTTATAACTGATTATTTATTTCACCAAAGGAATTAAATTTTTTTACAGTAGTGTTCTTCGTTTTTATAACCAACTCACTGATATATCCTAGCGCGGCAAAAATTGTGTCCATTATATGAATGAATTTATATTTATTTTATTTACTAGGAATTTATATTTATTTAATTTTTTTATTCCATTATATGGATGAATTTATATTATTTTATTTATTATGAATTTTCCAATTTATATGAATGAAAATTAATTATTTAATTGCCCCAAAACAGTCTTTAAGAACTTTTAGTTCATTATTTGTGAATGAAATTTGAAGTTTCAATTATTTTTAGTGTAATAAATATGTATATGAGAGATTAAAAAAACCGTTTAAAATCGATGTGTGTGTGTGTGTGTGTGTGTGTGTGTGTGTGTGTGTGTGTGTGT
>JAOUZG010008502.1:1137121-1173384 GCA_026289955.1 Argiope argentata | reverse complement strand
TGTGTGTGTGTGTGTGTGTGTGTGTGTGTGTGTGTGTGTGTGTGTGTTATTTAACAGATTTTTAACTATAACCTTCTATCGACTACAAACTTATTTCATTGAATGAGAAAATATTGTTCTCCTGTGAGGATTAATTCTAATGTCTTGTTGTTTCTTGAAAAAGTAGTTTCCCAAACGAATTTCAAAAACCTCAAAAGGCTTTTTTGCAAAAATCTGTAATCCTTATTAAAGAATCATACAAAATTTAGTTAAAAAGTCCAAATGGCAACTTAAGTATATCCTTATAATTTGGATCGTGAAAGCAGCCCTTTTCATCAATAAAATTTATACTCCTTGAAACATTAAAAACTATTTTTGAATCACTTTTTAAAAGTCAGAAAGCCTCAAAAAAATTTCCATTAATGGAAACAGTTTTTAATTTTTTCATAATTTCACAGCATTTCTTTCTTACACATGTGAACTGGAAATATAGTTTTAAATACTAATTATTACAGTTTTCAATTACTAATAAATTATATTTTTAATTACTAAATTAGTCTCTTCAAAACAGTCACTAAAATCTCCGTGTGAGTTTCAGTGAACTAAATGTGAAAAATACCTTTTCAATAATTTGCATTTCTATAGGCAACAAAAATTTCGTCTTTTCAATTTTATTAATGTTAGTGTAACATTTTTGCTTATCTTAGGGAAATCTGTCAAATAATTCAATGTTTATTTAATTAACGGAATCATGTCTTCAGAGAATAAAGAGTCATTGATTTATATAATATAGTAAATTTAATTATTTCTTAAGATAAAACTTAAAATGTTAGAAAAAAGTTTGAATTAATAATTAAATTACTGAGATACCCTTTTTAATATAAATATTGGATGAAATTCCTTGGTAAAACTTAACGAAATTATTACATCAATTTTAATAATTTTTGCTTACATGACTATTATATTTTAATTACAAAAATATTTAAATCGTATTAATTAAAACCTCATAAACAAAATCTAAAAAATGACTCATACTTTTCTTTTTTATTTTGGGTTCTGATTCTTATAAAAAGGGCTTTTTTGTAAGTAACTTAAATAACAACATTAAATTTCATTCTTCTTTATCTATAACAAAATATTATTTTTCCCAAATAATTTTACTTTTACGAAAAATGAGATAAAACATTTTAAAATTAGAAGTTTGGGGACCTTTTAATAATACCACTGCAAATTTTCCTTTAAAATATGTGATTAAAAAACAAATTCTCGCATTTGTATTATTTAATTATAAGAAATCAATCCTTTAATTTCAAAATCAAATATTAGCTTATATGTCACTGAATACAGTTTTTAATTAAGTGATATTTATAAAGATGCTTGGGAAAAAATATCTCTCTTTCGTCAAATAAGTTTCAGTTAAGAAATGAATATTACAGATGCAATCCAAATTATCCTCAGAATCTTGGTGAATTTCCATTTGCATTGCATTTTGGCAGAATTGCTGACAAACACTTTACCTGTATTTTATACTCAGATAATCGTTATTCAATAATACTTTCAATTGAAAAGCTTTATTACCCCCAAGGGAAGAAAGTATTTTCGGAACGCAAGCGAATAAAGTAGAAAGCTCTAATAATGAATATTTTGGAGAAATATGTTGCCTGTTTTCGATTTTTAGTGAATGATTAGTAAACATCAAGAGGAGAAAGTTTCAAATTCTCGATTATTTCCACAGGAAGTGATTAAAATAATTATGTAATTTTCCTCGCCGACAATTTTAAGAAAACAATAGGCAAAAGCATATCCCCATGTCTAGATATTATTGTAATTCCTTCGGAATTGGTTTCATTACCCTGTCGCGAAAGCAATGCGATATTTTTCGATATTTCTAATCATTTACAGTGTTTCCTTTAAAACGTGTATATCGACGACCAAATACAAAAATCTTTATTTGCATAAAATTGCATAAAAATTCAAAATGCGTCTTTCAGTGATATGTGACATTAGATGAAACTCTAAATTTTGCTTTTGGAAATAAACCTTTACTTCTTAAATTTTCCTCACAAAGAAGTAGTAAAGTTCATGTTTATTTTAAGTAGCATCGATAATTAAAATGCTTGCAAGGAAGACCTCTAGCGGTTCTTAATCTTTAGAAATCGATATCGTGATCTGAACAAAAAAATTAATTTGTTGTATAATTTGTCCACGATCTCAAATCAATTGGATCAAGTTGAACAGAAGATGAAGTGTTAATGCTAAAGCAAAAAACAGCAAAAATCACCAATAATATATGCGCAAAAATAATAAGAACAAATCAGGCCGTATATTATGTAAAAACTTCTATGATGTATATTTGAATTTCAGACATGTAATGTATGTACGGTCGCGCGCACAGAAATTGTGAGCTTGAAAGCATCCGCTTTTAGTTTATCTCTGAAATGTCAGTAGATGATGCATAGAACTTGCAAATATCGTTGACTAATCATGCTCATTACCCCATGAGTGGTGCTGTAAACACATATTTGTCGACATCGATCGAATATAAATCCTAGAATTCAGTAGCAAATCCCATTTTACTAAGTGATGCGATTTCGTTTGTCTCATAAAAGATCTGTGATGAAAAAGAATCGCCATTGTAGCTTAGCAAAAAGTTCTTGTAATTTTTTTGGATGTTGATTTTATTTTGTTTATACATTTATAGTTTTAATTAACTATTTTGTGTTTTATATCACTGATACAAAAATGGTATCCAAAAGCTCTCTGGTGAACGCTCGTAATTTTAAATACAAAAATGTTTGCAAGAAGAACTAATTAACTTTTCTTTATGCTAAATTGAATTACTGCCTATGCACTACAAGGTGATTGAAATGCATAACATCTAAACCGATGAAACTCATAATATAGGATCTAAGGGCCCCCAAAAGATCACCCCGATACTCAATAATTGTTTTAATATTTTTTTCATTATGTAGACAGTTGATATATATTATATAAGAGGATACTAAAATCATAACAAGAATAGATCAAGAAATAGGAAATAAGTAATTTTCACAATTGAGGATGTGACTCCAAGCATAAAATAGGGTTGTTACAGTGGTTCTTTGGAGATGAATTAAACGAAAAAAAAAAAACGATATATAATGAAAAAACTATGCACCACATTTTTCAAGGAATAGAATTTCCAATGGCATAGTAATATTTTTGCAAGAACAAAAACATATGAAGCATGTACAGTTGTGAACGATAAATACTTTGAACACTTTTTTTAACAACACCTAAGATTACCTGCTTCCTACTTAACATGTACATATCATGAGACGTAACAATTTATTCTTATTGTAATTGCTATTGGGATTTTATTAACATATTTTTATTAACTTCCCTTCTATTCTGTTTGTCTTTTGAAGCTCAAATTTTTCAATTGATTACTTCTTGATTAGCTAGACACTTGAAACATTCAACGCTGTTCAAAACTGAGTGATGCTAGATAAATTCGCTTGTCTATTTGTCTGACTGTTCAGTACAAATTTTTCAATCAATCAAAACCTTTCATAGCCAACAGATGGGGTCATGCCAAATCGCTTTCCCATTGGGAAGTTAGTTTAGAATCAATCGCAACATTTCAAGACTAAAGAGCAAAAAATAATTATTTAAATAAAAAATATTGAATCTGGTTTTTACAAAGGACTGAAAAGGTAAAAATTCTATTATCCTAGTCGCATTCAGATTTATAATCCCATATATATTGTCCTTAAATTCAGTGATTGCTAAATTTGTGAGCTTTAAAATTCAAAATTACAAGTTTTCAAGGCAATATGTATGAGAATCAGAAAATATTTTATGCTTTTAAGTCCACTTTAAAAGTTTCGTATATCAAAAAATTCAGCTACATAATTTTCCATTAAACCTCAGTTACATACATTATCTAGTGCATCTTTCACTTCATTCAGTGGCAAAGAAAATCTTTGTAAAAAAAAACCCTATATGTTTGTGATCCCATTTTCTATAGGGAAAATAACGTTTTTGCATGTATGGCCCACCTTTTAAGATTACCCCATGATTTTAAAATTATCCTGCAAAACACTTCTGATCACATAAAATGATTACTTTTAATTAGTACATTAAAATAGTATTTAAGATTATTAAATTATAAGTAGATTATTATTATTAGGTTAGTAGATTTAGACTTGACTAATTCAAGCCTAAGTGATTAAGTGAATTTCAATTTTTTTTTTAAAAAAATATGTATTTAAAAATATAGTAATGAAAAGACTACAATTTTTAATTTTTACATTTGAGATTTTCAGATTTTAGTAGTATAAATTAATATTACACGTTTTAATAACAAAGAGCGCGTAATTTTCATAAATGAAGTAATAATGATCGAAGTGTTCTTATAATTTTAAAAATAACAATACAAATACATAGGAAATATTGATAAAAATACAATTTACCGCACAATAATTTCAATAATAAATAATAAAATTTTAAAAATAAAAGATACAATTAGCATGTAGTGTGTTCAAAAATGCTTTTTTAAAAATTAGAATTTTTGTTTCTTTTTATTTGAATATAATCTACAGCCGTAAAGTTCTCAAGAGAATTAAGTGTTCCAAGAAAATTATTCTTTTAATATCACTGAGAATATCAGACAATTGAATAAACCAGAAATAAAAACAGTAATTTAATTTAACCGAAATAACTAAAATGAAAGAATTTTTAAAATCTTATTCTGATAAAAAAATTCAAAAAACGTAAGAAATTACTCGAATTACAAACAAATTTGAATTAAAAAAGCTCGAATCAGCTAACCACCGATGTAGCAATACATTGCATAGCTTTTTCCGTAGATTTTAATACTGCATACAATGGAAAGTAGCACATTATTTACGTCTTTTTACTGATTTTATAATCAAAATGTTTTCATAAATATACCGACTAAAAAGGAAAATTATTTTCAAAAATTTGTAAGTTAAACCACAAATAGTAGAAGCGTAAGGCACAGAAAAGGGAAAAGGTTATAAAGTCACAGTGAATGCGATGAAATAGTAAAATATAGTAAATGTATGTTAAAATTAAATAAAGTATAAACGCAAACAATGGCGTTTTATTTAAATCTTTTTATCTACTCCTCGTTCTCTAGTTTTTTTCCCATCCGGTTTTATACATAGATATTATTTTCCTCCTTTAATGCATTGATAAAACCTTTTTAAAATAAATTGACGTTTATTATTTATATGCTCTTTTCGTCTCATACAGCATAACGCACAGCCGCTCATCACATCAGCCGTCTTTCCGGTTGTTGATCTACTGAGAAATTCCTTTCCGTAATTCTCAGAGGTGCTGCCCTTTCCCGAAATTATAAAAAGACTGCTCTGCGGGATTCTTTACTTAGTTGCTCCGAAATCCTTCCTGCACTCAAACTTTCGTCGAGGCTATCTAACTGGATTTCAGTGCCGATGCAGTCTCTAGAGTTTGAAACACTTTTTGAAAACTTGACGCATTCAGACTCATATGTATTCCCTCGGGAAATTATATATATCTATATTTAATAGGAATGACAAGAAAGAATTTATTTTTTCAGAATAACTGTAGAAAATAGCCTTAACGCATACAGATTCATGCGTATTAACATGGGAACTTAAGTCTAATATTTTTTTAACTGAAAAATGGGCAGTGTTATTTATTTATTTAATTTTTGTAAGTTCAGAAGAAAAGTTACATATCTATGCTCTTTTACCATTATATCTCAGTTTTCGTTTCACGTTATTTCGGAAATAATAAGAATTTTCAATGCTAAGCTAAATTCGTAATACTCATTTTATACCTTAGGATAGAATGCATTCATCTACTTACATGAGATTTTAAAATTTGCAAATGATATTTTCTCATCTCTCCTTGGTTCTGAATAAAACCAAGATGTGTATCTTTTCCTCGTCACCGGTAATGGTCATAGGGGTTGATTTTACGGATATTTTTTTAAATAATATCAAACAAATATGGATCATGCTTGATTTAAAACTCTTTGTTTCTCTCTTTTCACCATAGTATACCTCCCGAATTCGGAATTGCTAGGGATTCCTATCAGTTAAATGGATTATATATCTTTTTATATTCCAGGGAATAAAGAATTTTGAATTTGCAAAACTTCATTACCATGTTTTTATACATGAAGCACAAAGTAGCAAAAACGTTCTCATAAAAGCTTTGTCGTATATTTCAGCAATTATTTAGGCTACGGTAACCTGGTAGTAAGTTCTCGGAGTCGGAATAGGAAGGTTTCAGGTTTGAAACCCGACTCTACTTAAGGACCGTCGTATAAGCGGGTCTGGTATACGTTAAATTTTTTCCTGGCCAAACGTCCTCCCACTGGTGTGGAGAAGGAGGTGACAGCTCAGGTATCATCCTCGTAATCTGACCACGGTTCGAAGTTACGAGGTCTGTTCCAAAAAAGCCTTAGTGTTGCCTTAAAATGGGACGTTAATATTATTAAACTAAACTCAGCAATTTTTAACGAAAGGGGAGAGAGTAATCTTGTCAAATGGATCTTTTTCCGTTCATTCTATTCAAAATTGAATACTAGTCTACAATTGGAGAAAAAATCATATTTCATATTTCATTCACGTTAGCATACGTTTTTTCTTTATTGTTGTTATCATCATTGCATAACTGGAATAGACTCATAAGCAGATCATCTGGTTAAAAGCAATATGCCAAATGTTATTCATCCAGCTGATTGAGGTTTTGAATTATTATATTCACGCATACATGGTAGTACAAGCAAATATACTTCCTTTCGATGAAATTCATCCAAAAAATAGATACAAACAAAAATTTTGTGTAAATACTTCATTTCGAATTTCATTTATCTACTGAGTCTCATTTTTGAGTCTCGACAATCAAATCAAAAACGTCTTTTTTCCAACGAAGGAAAGTCTAAAACGAAGAAATTGTTTAAAATCTCTTATTTTGATCATTCGACGATTGCAATTTTTCCCCTCTTTATTTACTTCGCAAACAACAAAGTTAAAATTTTATTGGTTTTAACATTATATCCTCTGTTGGTAAGTGACGATTATTGTGGAAAAGGATGAAATAGCATTTGTTTGTGCATGATACAGTTCAAAAAGAGGAAAAAATTAACAATTTATATTCGGATATATATCAATACACAACTCAAAACAATAAAGGATATTGGTGTTTTGGGATTAATCTTGCACCTGGAGAACTGTTTGAAGGATTGATACTTCAATGACAGACGTAGTAAGGTATATGAGATAAAAATGGCATTTATTGTGCAGGGAAAAAATTCGTTTTATTGAGCCTTTGTGTGCAAAAGGAAATAACACAATTTGTGCATATGATAAAAACAAATAAAAAAGGGGGTTTCCTTAAAAGAAAATCGTTTTTAGAAAGGGTTATGGCTTCCCAAATTATAAGCAATTTTGAACATCTTTGAGGTATTGAGTCAATGATTCTATTAATGAGGGGTTGGGATACTCTGTCCCACTCCTCCGGAAGAACTCTTTCTTGTTGTTGGAGAGTCTGTGGGTGTTGTAGGCGTCCAGCAATTCGTCTGCCTAGAATGTTCCAAACATGTTCTATGGTGTTCATGCCCTGAAAATAAGTTGGATAATCTATTTGTATGATTCCTTCCTCTAAAAGAAAATCATTCACCAAGTTAGCACGATGTGGCCAGCACCTGTCGTCCATTAACATGAAGTCATCTCCTATTTCTGCAGCTTAAGGAACTACAAAAGATTCCAGAACCTTATCCTTATATCGGCGACAGGTCAGATCTCTATTTCGAATGATATGAATATCAATACACCCATCAATGGATATGCTAGCATAAACCATCACTCCCCCACCTCCGAATCTTACACTTCCATGCATAAACGCAGGATTGTTTCTGGTGCCACATTCCCTCCAAATGAAAATACGTCTATTATCAAAATGAACAGAAAAACGGAACTCGTCAAAGAATTTCTCCAGTTCACATCTCTGTTGCCCACTTCCTGCGGGCATGACGGTATCTTGCTTTTAATGTAACACACACTATTGGTCGGCTTTTATACAGATCTACAGTGTGAAGGCGGTTTCAGATAGTTTGTGTCAAAACTGTGGTGACAGTAACCGAGCGAAGGTGTTGTTGAAAAAGAGTGCCTTTCATATTTCGGTATATCCGAGAAGTTAGTACTCAATAACGGTCTTTATTAGGCGTTTTTGAACGTCTACACCCTTACCCTGATCTTCAGCCTGTATTTTCAGTCCCCAAAAAATAATTCCAAATCCTGGAAATCACAATTTGTGAAACACCAATGGTTTCTGTTACTTTGGCTTGTGTTTAGCCCCCTTCAAAACGGCCTACAAATCTCCAAGCTTCTGATTCGGTTAAATGGCTTCATTGAGGCAATGCACTCATCAAATCAACATTCTTATTGAATGTTGATCCTTTTTTTCTGCTTCGTCTTACATTAAGTTGAAGGCCAAATCAAATTCGCGGTAGCTGATGCGTCGTCTTCGACGTCACACTCAAAATTTGCATGCTGCAAAGTTTGAAAATAAGAAAAAACTGCATTTGTTTCTCTTCTTCCATTTTGCTTCTTAAAAAATTGCTTATTTGCATTATTTTTTTCAAGACTCACAATATTCTTTAATTGGTTTGGACACTGTATTTCATTACTTGTATCCAAATATTCAAGTTTTTAGATTAAGCATTAAATGATCAAAGATTTTCTGGAGAAATCAAAAGGAATGCCATTTGGTGAAGAATAAATCATATTTATAGAACAATGGTATTTGTATTTGATATTTAAAAGTTATACTTTGAAGCTATAAAGAGGCTATTTTTGCACGGATATTCAATTTTGAAACATATTTAATACACAGAGATCACGATTGTGATAGCACCTCTTCGCCAAACTTTCACAACACATTAGCTTGAACGTTTCATCTCAAGGAATTCAATGCGTACAAGTTCTGTATACATGCCCGATCTCTAGTGTAACTGAGTCCTGAAACCGCAATTCTGCCATCAAGATACTGTGACCTACTTAATTAAGTTTGATGCATTTTAAATAATAAAGATAATTGCGAGAATCACTTTAATTTAAAACATTCCATTAAGATTCAAATATTATATATATATATATATATATATATATATATATATATATATAATATAATAATTTTTTATGTTTTTAATATATGTGATATTATAAAGTATAATTATGATACATACTAAATAATTGCAAGCAAATAAACTAACTATAAAAATATATAATTTATTAACTCCACTGAATTTATTGTACTTTTATATCCCATAAACAATACTTCGCTTTCTTATTTTTACACTTAACGCACGTATTTAAAGGGATTGTAAATAAACAAAAATGTTTATAAACCGCCTTTGAAAGAATTATTTAAAAATTCTTCAATTACCTCTCTTAAATAACTTAGTTTCTTTAAAATAACAGTCCATTGCTCTTTAAATTATTCCTAACTTTGCTGAAATTCCTCAAAATATAAATTTTAAAGGAGGAAAGTATTAATAAGTAAGGTTCTAATTTAATGAAGATAAGAGTAATGAGTTGAAATTTGTTATCTCACCCAATAAATCAACGCGTGGGGAAAAAACGATTCTTTCACACATATCTGAAACCTAGGGAGTGAAAAATGAAAATAAATATTTTTTCTTTTAATTTCTGAAAGAGATCGAAATGGATTTTTTTCTAATTGAAGATTTCTGTGCCTTTCAAAACGTGAGTGAAAGAAAAGGGAATAATTAAGTTAGGAGGCAATTATTTCTAGTTCACAACTTTAAAAATCCATTTTTCATTCACTATTATCTTTATGAGACTTCTTAAGATTTATGACATGGATAGCTGTATTTTAAAAGAAAGAAATAATAAATTTATGGAAACTACATCTGAAGAAGTAAAATTAATTAAATCAGGAAAAGATGTGTTTATCACCGCGTACAATTTCATCAATGTTTCAATGGCTCTATCTACATCAGTTAATTAAGTTTTTCTGAAAAGAAGAAAAAAACGCGGGCTCCAAATAAATATCAAGGCTTTAAAAGCTCTTTTTTTGTGGTAGTCATTTAATTTAGAATAATCTTTGTTGGTCTTCAGCTTAATATTTTTTTACATATAAAATTCTTGCATTTCCAGTTTACATTTTAACTATCGTGTGACTGAAATAATAATAATACCTGCCTATAAAGGATGTCCTTGAATTTAAGTCCAAAATATTCGAAGATAGTAGAGGACCCAGAACAGAAAAATTCTCTGCAGAGAATATAAAAGCAGCGTAATGCCGATAAGAGGCGCAAAATTGGATATCACAGGTTAGCAGTGGAGTGTCAGAAATCCATTGCCTATATTTTTAACCGGAATGAGATAAAAGATACTTAGGGAACTAATATAGCTATATATGGTGCAACACCTTATAATAGTAAAGGGGCAAAAAAGGGGTGTACCTGAATGATATCCAATATGCATATGCTAAATCATAAATAATTTGCATGGCTTCACTATCAGTAATCCGAGATTATCTCTTCTGGGAGATTTAGGAGATCATATATAATGTGAAAATCAGGTATATGCAGGATTGAAGAAAATCCAAAAATAAGATTGAGTCACCCATTGGAGTCTGAATATACATCAAAATAGTAGATAACTTCTCAAGAATATCACACGAGAAATGCTGGCGTTCCAAACTCTTGTTGCGAATGCTAATATCATATGGTCCCCTGTTCATTTCTATTAATGGTTTATGCAGACTGCTTTAAAAGAGGGATTTTCTAGGCGATGTGCTGTTATTTTAGAATAGATGTATATTCCCACAAGAAAATAAAATGAATATATATAATCATTATTTGATGACCAATAAGAGCTTTCTAGTATCAGTACCCATACGGTCAACTATAAATACCAGTTCCATCCGTGTCTATTTAATTGCGTAGTGCATTCTTCTTTATCTCATCTCATCTCTATATCTCTCTGGAATAGATTTGAGGTATTTGTTTCCAATTAATTTAAAGACTATATATGGCCTATGCAACTCTAGTACAATGGTTGTATGTACAAATCGGCGCAAACACGCAGAGTGTCTGAATAGACTGGCCTAAAAGATAGCCTCAATTTTCATACTTATTCTTTTTTTCTAATCTTATGTTAAAAATCAAGAATTCCAAATTTTCTATGTTGTTCAAAGCAGATCTTGTAACCCGACAAACCACTGGAATTGGACATTTGGGCGATTCAAGAATGGTATTTATTAGTATTTTCAAGAAGGTATGCTAATCCTTACACGAAGGGCACGAGTGTTGAGAGATAGCTATTTTAGTAGCTTTAAGAACGCACTCCAATGAGCATTATCTCTATTTTATCGTCTAATTGTTAACTTTTGGCTTAATGTGATTGTCTGTTGAAATTGCTCGATGTTATGTCCCCTATCATTCCTCTATACTTAGACCATGAATTCATGAAACGTCTCTTAAAAATATTTTCTTTCGGTTTTTTATTTCATTTTTATTTCAGCTTTTTATTCTTATTTCTCAAATTTGCATTGAGCTTAATGGATGAAATTTTGAGCATGGTTTTTTGTAGAGAATTGCAGATGTTTATAAAATTTATACTCAAATCTATCATCGGATTGATCATCTACCAGTATGAATATTCGTTTATACGTGAAAAAGGTAATCACAACACCTAATGAATGTAAGTACGTAATTTTTACATCAGAATTTTAAATCAATGTCAAATTTTGGGCCAAAGTCATTGAATGTGAAAAGTTGTTATGCCCAATTAAGCATTCAATCTTTTTTTTACTATACAAAAATGTTCCATATTGTATAAGCATAAGTGAAAATTTTGAAAGGGCTCTCTCTCGCTGCTTTGATAACATAAAAATATTTTTTAACTTATTTTCTGTTGTAGAAAGAAATTCCCATACACCTTTAGCAGATCGTTTTTTAGCTGAAATTAACGTTATTATAAGAAGCAAATATTTAGTTTATTTCTATTAAATATTGCTTTAGGAAATCAAAAACGGCCCTTACTCAGATATCAGGTTTTAATAAATTGCCATTCAAGAAATATTTTATTATTCATTATACTGTCAATACATTTTTCTTTATTTTCTGTATCTCTTAGGAGAATATCTAATGAATTCTATCCATTCCATAATAGAAAACCTCTTCACTAAAGCAAAGAAAGAAGCAGTTCCATTGTCTATCACTCTGCTTAAGTATTGATGGGCTTCGCAGATCCCAGCTAACTTGTAATCTGATGGGTTGCAATGTTACTCTAAGTTCATTAACATTTAAATCAAAGACTAATGGCCGGTTCCATCATTTATCGATATCTCTAAGGTTTTTTGGGGCAGGTTTGTTAGCTGGAAATGAGATTTATTTCTCTTTCTAATTCAAGTTCGCGGTCAACAAAGTGATATTTGTTTCACCATTTCCTGTACCAAATAAAAAGAAAGCACTGAATCGCATTCGTTGCATTATTCTTGTAGTGCTATTCCAAAGTTGCAAAAGGATAAATAGAACTTAACTGCCAACTCCTTTTGTTTTAAGCATGAAGAAACTTTCTATCTATTTTGTGCTATATATTTATTTGGAATTCTAAACAGATTCGTTGAAATAAATTCAGTATAATCCAGTATAGTATAATCATTGGAAATTAATATCCATTTAAATATACAATAGCGTCTCATGATATGAAAAAGTATTATCCAACTGTGCACTATCTGTTAATCCATAATCTAAGCATGTTCATTATAGATTTCCCCATCCTTTGATGGATTCACTGTAAAATGGATGTCGTGCGCTATTTATAGGACGTCAAAATATGTCTCATTGAACATCTATCGAGTAAGTGCAGCTGATGATTCCAAATAGACTAAGACGCTTGATGATGAACGCTTTTTTTTTACCTTTAGTTAATTTTTTGAAAGTTTACTATGTTTTAATAAATCAAAATTTAAATTTTGTTTTTTAATGGTGGGCTATCGAAATAAATTGTTATTCAATGACGAACAGTTAAAATGCAATCAAGAAATGAGAAAAAGAAAAACTATGAACAGTTGTGACTGATTATATGTTAGTTCCTGTGACTGCTGGTGATAAGAAAAAAATAAAGAAAAATTGTGCAGAGAAAGTGCAAGTTTTCTAGCATAAAAGGAAAAAAAAACAAGATCACACTTTGAACTCCAGTGGTTTAAATCATGATATGGTTAATGAACTCGCCTTTCACTTTTTTAAACATTTCTATTTAATTTGATTTTTTATGTTTGCAAAGATGTAGTTTTTTAATCCATTTCTCAATAATTTCCTGGTGAAATAGAGTTTTTAAATTGTGAATACTTGTGCACTCATGACGATAATACACTATCTTAACATTTTCAGAACTTAATTTATCGTTAAAACGATTAATTCAATGATTTTTTTTCAAATGAGATTCCAACCCTCGCTTAGCTATAAATTTGAGGAAAACATTAGTTTCATGAATCACTATATTTATAATAAAGAATTATAAGTTAAAAAATGAAAAATAAAAGATAAAATTAATTAAAATACCTGAGTTTTTAGAGCACTAATAAAAGTGCGTGTTTTAAATTATTTTTATTAAATTTATTATTAAAAAATATTTAAATGCTTTATTAGTCGAATTGCCTAGCTACTTTTTATTATAAAATATAAAATATCATGGCTGATATTAAGTCTGAATATGGGAAAAGTCATTTTACACTTAACGTTTACTCTCGTTTTATTTTCCTGTTATCTGATCATTTTCAACGATCCGACTTCAACAACTCCTTTTTTATGCTGGATAATTAAGATTCTGTTGTATTTCCCTTAAAGAATGTCGGGGCAATGCAAATATTGAAGCAAACACATTAATTGTTGCATCAAGATTGAGTGCACTGATTTTGTTTGTTCAAACATGCGAATACATAGTTATGAAAGAAAATAAAAAAGCACCAACTTATAGGCAGCATCTACATTATTTTCGTTTCTTCTAAACTCTTCTAAATTTAACGATCTTTCTATCATTAATGCTCTTTATTAAAGTGAAAACATATTACAAGGGATTGTTTGAAGGCAAATTTCACAAAATTGCGCCATGTAATTTGATTATGTAATGTAAAATTAATTACAAAATTGTATCATGTAACACTTTATAAAAGATAATGACTTAAGGTTTTAGTTTCGTGATGTGATCAGAAATTGACTGATTATAGACCAGTTTTACAGTATATATTAAGTCTGTTACAGGAAATCTGTCATGGCGGGATAAATATTTTCACATTAGTATGGCATAGAATTATGGTGAATGGTTGAAGATCTATGTATCCTTCTTGTCCTCTACAGAGGTTTCAATCAATTGCGTATTCCATCCTCAACAAAATCTCGTGTTGCTTGAAATTGAGACAATAGTTTTATTAAATTAATATAAGTATTTGAACTAATGTTGAGGTCATTCCAAAAGAATTATTTGATAATATAAAAAATAAAATCGCATTAAAATAATAAATGATAAAACGTAATCCCATTGTGATTTTATTATAACAGGCACAGTCCTTCAAAAACGAGCCTTAACTTACATTTACGTAACTTACGTTACATACGTTAACTTACATTTTCGTAAAATGTAAAAATTAACTATGTATGTTGGCAGCTTCCTGTCTAATTACCAGGGAGTCTCCCACAACGTCACTTAGAACTCTTTAAATGGGTGACCTCCAATTAGAGGCGACGCGGTAATTGGTCAGGGCCAATTAGAGAGCTGTATTCGCATCTATCATTTTATTCTTCTTTTTTATTCCGATGAAGAACAATACTAGAGTAAACCGTGTTAACTCGTGTAATTTCTCATTGTTCAAATGAAATTTTGCAGTGGAAGAAATGTTAAGTTCTCGACTCAACCTCACTTCTACGCTGAAAAGGAAAATTTTGTTTCTAAAACGCTTCATTGCTACAATTCCTTTTTCATTCTAGATTCTTAGTAACTTTAATAAAAATGAAAACGCATTTCTTTTAGAAACAACAGAAATGTGTTTTGTTTTCCTTTGAAACTACTTTCCTTTACAACAGAAACAAAAATTACAAAGTACATTTTTATTTTCCTTCAGTATAGCCCTCTTACTTAAATGTTTCTGTGATGAAAAGAGTTTTTTTTACCTTAATTTTCATGGACAAAAAATATTTCACTCTTTTTTAATGTCTTATGAAAACTTCAATGTACCATTGCAATAAAATTTATTCCACCTTACAGCTTTATTTTCCGAAACTATTGTATTTGTTTTGAACTAGGCTCTCATATTTTGTCTACTTTATTTTCTGATAATAGTTCTAGCAGGAGTTATTTTTCTCGAAGTGGTTGTTTTTTTTTCTTTTGGTATTCTTAAATATTTAAAAGTCTGGGGTTTCATAAAGTTGAAAATTCCTTCAAAATTTTGTAGGATTTGATACAAAATAAAAGGGCAAAGTAAAAATATATTTCAAATCTTTATTCTCTGTACAGAAGCTCTTCAAATTCATCAATATTTTCAAAACAACTGCAACTGATCTTATACTGTTTTCAAAATAGAAACTGTAAAAATGACGTTAAGATTTCCCAATTAATTGTTTTGTATTAATTTGATAACTAAAGTATTGCAATGTTTTTAAAATAAAATTTTAAATTATTTTCATTGTAAAGATTTATTTACTAAGATTTAATTATAAAATAATAATTCTTATTTACCATTAGCCACAAACTATTACAGCTAATATTTTCAAATTCATGCATTATTTGTTTCAATTTTTTAATACAATTTGTCTTGTTTTGAATAGTTTTGAATGATTGCCTTATTGCAATATCAGAAACTTATTTTAATGCATTTTCATTTAGAAAAATTGACGAATAATCTATTTTTCAAACTTGCAAATACTGTTTCAGAATTATAAATAAAACCGAATAAAGGTTTAAAAAACAAATATAAAGTATGTATTAAAGTATTTTTAATAATCAAGTACTCTGTATATTCAGTTAAATTCCTTTCTACTCTTTTATTTCAAGTACTCTTTTCAATTTTAAATTAATTGAATTGCCCAAATGGTATTGGTTTTTACTTTTTTCATTTATTTTAATGAAAAAATATTGTCTATTGTGATATTTCAAAGAAAATTTCTTTTTCATTCGAGAAATTTTGAAGAGAGATTTAAAGGTTCTTGTGAAGCTACAATATTCACAGCGTTAAAGTCATGTAAGCTAGATTTTTTAAGAGATTAGTTAAAAATAGAAATGTATAATGTTATGGGATTTTATTCCCAATCTTGCAACCCTTTATCTTCAATACGTATATTTTGAAAAACAATTTATTTAATTTAAAGTTTGTTTTAATAATTCAATTTGAAGCTATAATATACATATTTCAAAATATTTCTAACCCAATGCGCTTAATGTTATAAAATATTGGTATAAAGTCAACACCATTAAAAACTTGTTGGGAAAAATAAGCAACGTAAGTATTATTGATACTTGGTTGCATGTATATTTTAATTATTTTAAGCGTTTACACTTAGGTGCTTCGATGAGGGGCTAAAGTTAACGACATATTTACTGGTTGCATCTTATCGGAAATTGATATTAGCACATTTATGAGTTTCCTGTCGGAGCTTTATTCGATATAGTGTATAGTTGTGATATTTTGGATATCACCTTAACAAAGTATAGTACTGATAAAAATTTTAGTTTTTATTCCATGTGTATTTATGTTCAAGTTATATCTCCGTTTAATAAAACATAACACTAACATTAAACAACTAAATAATTAAGAACTGTTAACCATGAATTTTTCGACCAAACAATTCAAATTTCATTATAAATAATTTTCCAGGATAGATTGCGAATCCATAGTATCTATTATTGATTAGCAAATTATAATTAATCAACCATTCATGACTTTTATTGCATTATAAATTGTTTGAATATTGATTTTACAAATTATCTAGAATTTAGGTGAATAAAAGTCATGCCTTTTCTGGATTAACAGTATGTAATATTAAATAATGCATGATGATACATAAAAATTTGAAATTATGTGTAATGTATGATACTAATATTTACTATTTTCATTTCGCCAGAAATTTCATAACTTTTCTCGCTCCAACTAATTTAATAAAAAAACTATAAAAGGAAATTTAATAAAATTAAATAATTTTTACATTTTTAAATCCAATTAATTGAGTTTTATAGCTAAAAATCCAGATTTAACTGTACAAAGCAAAATGTTAATGTAATTTTGAAAGGAGTTTTCTACAAATCAAAATTTACATATATATCTTACTCTAACACCAGAACTTAATGCATCTCTTCATTGAATCGGAAAATGGTTTTGACTCAGTTAAAATTAATGAAGCATTTATTTATTTTTTAACCTTTCATCCCTATATCTTATAAACGTTTTTTTAAAAGAAGCTACTCATACCAAATCTTTCAATCTGAATTAACATTCAGGAAAATCTCTGCTTATTTTTCTGACTATCCAATTACAGTAATGAAAAGTCACTTTTTAGTCTATTAAAAATACATGCATGAAAAAATTAACAATGTAGTAACTAAAATTCTTTCTATATTTTTAAACTTTCATATGTAATTCCTTATTATAAAAGTTGTAAAAAATTTGCTCTTTTGACTATTAAGTTTATAATACAGGTGTACAGGGTGTCCGAGAAGTCTTTGACACATTTCAAAAATTCGGTAAAAAGAAACTAAACGAGATAGGAAGTAATATTAAATTACATTTATTACCTCAAATAGTGAAGTTTTTTTTTTAATGTATCGATACACCTCGATGTGGGCCCCTGATTTTCGGGGGCTACGAGCAAATGACTGATGAATTCTATCGACGACACTTCTGTGTCGACCCAGGACACTCCCAGTTTCCAAAAACTTATTTTTCCATGCAATAATGCTGTTACGAGATGGAGGGTCTTTTCCCATATTTCGTACGGAAATTACGTTGAACTTGAGTCAGAGATTTCGATTCGAAAAACCACATAACACAAAACGCGCGCTCACTTGGAGAAGCCCTTTTCTAAATAACTCTTTCTAACGTTTCAGTACCGCAATCTCCCGGCCAGTTTTGCATTTAAAAAAAACTTTACTATATGAGGTAATAAATGTAATTTAATTTTACTTTCTATCTCGTTTATTTTTTTCTTACCGAATTTTTGAAATGTGTCAAAGACTTCTCGGACACCCTGTATTTTCTCCAATAGACTATTAAGTGAATTGGAGAAAATTATTTTAGAATCAATATTTAATTAAATTGATTGATTGACTGATAGTTTAATTCGGAATATCTTTAAATACTATAGGTACTGTCATCTGAAATATATAAATGAATAAAATTTCAAAATTGTAGCCCATCAAGAAACGAGGGAAAAACGATTACCGAGTTTCACCTTTATAAACATGAAGCAAGTTGTGTCAAATAAAAATGGATTAAAAAATTGTAAAATTGTAATTTTTTGCTTAATATTTTGTAATAACATAATACATATTTTTTATTTAATCACCGAAACTGAATCTCCCATTTTTCACTGATTGCTTCCCAAAATTCAGACACATATATAGTTCAGTCATGAAGCCTCGGTATCGAAGGATTACAGGTTAGAAACTCATTTATGAAAATAGTTCCTTATGAACGCCAAGTTTATGCGTATTAAAACTTTGGCATGATTCTTCTTTGCCTAATCGGGTAGTTTCAAAGACGGAAAATAAATACAACAGACTACTGTTTGTTGGGAAATATTATACTTCGTATCATATTATTTTCTGAACGATCGTCATTTAATCGTTTTTAAAAAGTCGCCTTTAAATCGTTTTAAAAGAGCATTAAATTTCTAGATTATAAGTTCTTTTAAAATTCGATAGAAAACTTTAAAACTTCTAATGTTGATGAGTTATTAAAATTGCATCAATAATTAAAGTATTAAATATTTGTAATATTATTTAATAAAAATTCATGTTATTAAATGCCTCTAAAATTAATCAACAAACTGATTTCAAATTTCATGAAAACAACGAATATATTAATTACTGATAAAAATTATAAAAGAATATTCAGCTGAAACTCACAAATTTTTATACATATTACTCAAGCCGATACTGACTTTTTAATATTGAATTTGATTTTATATCGGATTCCATTTCTTGAAATTAAAAATGAACTTAGATTGTTCTATCAAGCATCATTTGTTTTAAATTTCAAATATTTGTAATAAGCAATGCAATAAAAATAAACAATACCATTGCATGAACAAAAACACAATTTTGCTTCAAGGTAAATAAATCAATTCGGAATGCGGAATAATTGAACTTTTTTATTTTTTCAAATGACAAATTATTATCAAATGAATGGGTTTTTAATTGTCAATGAACATCAGATGAAAGATTTTCGAAATCTATCAGACAGTGAAAACAGACTCCATCGTCAGCAAAGATAAAGCTAAGTGGTTACAAGTAAAATAAACAAATGCTGAGTAAGATATTCTTTTATGTCCAAGAAAGCATTTCAGTTAGTTAACCAATTCATTTATTATTGTTTATTTGTGCTCAAGTAATGTTATGCAAGTATCAATTTTAATGCATTTGTTTAACAAAAAGAAAGATGCAGATTATGAGCAATTGAAATATATTTCAATCCATAAATGATTATTTTATTATTGAAAACAGAAAGTGAAACGCGGCATCACTTCTTAAAGGCATTTATCTGCTAATTTTTAAAGAAAATAGAGGAGGGGGTTAAGACATACGCTAAGCCTGTTGTAGAGTGTAGAAAGTTTGAACTACAAAAATAAAAAATAAAAATCTTTAGAGAGAAAAATGGGAGTTTTGCTGTAGGATTTAATAGTAGGGCATGAACTGTGAAAATTGTTCAAATAAAGAGATTGTTTAATTTGAAAAACATGAGTGGAGACCACAAGAAGAAAAGTTTAATCCATGATTGTTTTGAACGCATATAAGCGTCCAACAAAAACCATGGGTAAGGCCTATTGAGAGCATATGTGCATCCGGCTAATACTTTGGCTCTTTACTATTCTCTCATGAGTAAGATAGGAAACTGTTTCTATGGTATAAATTCAAGAGCTGTGTAAATTTCATCTCATTGTTTATCAAATAGAAGAAAAAATGAAATCTCATTTTTATAAGTTCTATTCTGTAATAAACAAAGAAATAATAATTGGATTATATACCGTATTATAATCTGTAAATACATAGAAATAGGTTTTCAGCTCCTAGCGATCGTTACTGTCAGCCGTTCAAGCGAGATTCTTTAATTTAGAGGAATGAACAATCAAAGGGTTAAAAGGTGTTTTGCAGTACAAAAGAAAAGATAACCGAAAAATTATATAACTGATAATTGAGATAAAGATTACTTTCATTCAATTCGTCCTAAAAAACGTAAAATGCTGAGCTCTAAAATCCATAATTTGAATAATTGATCACTAAATAATTGGTACGGATTTGAAGATTTTAAGCTTGAAGTGATGCTGCCAAGAAGTTACATCTTGATATGTTTGAGAATGAGATAATCGAAATAAAAAGAATTACTGGGAAATTTAAATACAGTCTTGAAAACACGTTTTTATTTCGATTAATGTGATAATACTTTGGGGGAGGGGACAATTTAGTAGATCGTTATAAAGTGATAGGGTTACACTGGTTAAGCACCAATAGAAACATAAATGTTAATTACTTTATTTTTATTTTAATTATATAATTACAATATACCCTACATGTTTATAATTTTTATAATCCATACTCTGATGTATGAAAAGGAGATGAATTAACATCCATTTTATTCTTTCTAATTTTAGTGCGTGAATGAAGTTATCGATTCGGTTTGAAATTTTTTAAACTCAGCTATGTTAAATTTATTTTTATGTTTAAATAGTTTCTTTTTTCCAAAAACTTGTGGTAATTAAAAAAATAAAATTCATAATTTTAATCCACTCTCCTTGAATATATAAAACCATTTACTGAATCTGAAAACGTTCATTTAAAAAACTGTTAACCTTCATTATGAGCATCTTTCACTAGTTTATTATATAATATTTTGAGTAATTTACTAAATTGTTGTAAATTTGCGAAAGAATCCTAAAAAACATAATTGTAAAAAAGAAAATTACACAGTCTGCGTATCTAAATATTACTTAAAAGGTCATGAAATTACCCGATTTCTGTTAGATATTGGATGTGAATAAAGTATGGTCTCGAGCTTATTAACTATCAAAATTGAAATCTGCAAGTTCATTAGTGAGATACTTTACCCATGATGTTTGTTGAAAGCCACTCATCAATGATTATTCGTGTATCAAACAAAGTTTCGAGTGAGAATTCCCAGACTTAATAACGCAAAATCGTATTATCGGGATCTCTGGAGGTAACAGGTCTAATTAGAGTAATTGCCGAATTTGTGGCGAAGAACCGACCAAAGTGCGTGCTGTGCAGTAATAATAAGTGCTCGCAAATGCAGAAGATATGTAGCTTTAATTAATGGCTGCTAAATAAAATTTAGATAGAATGGCATATGCAAATGGAAATAAATTTTGAATAGAATAAATATGTTATCGATTGAAAATTCATTCTATGAAATTTTGACATGAAGGATTATGTACTATTTTTCTGGTACTTTTAAGTAGTTTGATTATATCGAATATATATTCAAATTTTATTTTTGTAAAATAATACCTAATTGGGAAAATTTATTATAATGATATTTGCAATTATTTGTGAAAGTCGTATGTCTTAGAATAAGGAAGGGAATTCAATATTCTCGTCTCAAAATTGCAAACTATTATTATTTAGTTATTGATAAAACGTTAAGAAAATAAAGGTTTTGTGAATTTTCGATATTTTATAGCTGTAATTCTCCCTAATAATTGTATAAATTCTTGAATCAATAAATAAGCATGTAAAATAAGTGCATAATTTTTAGAGTTATTTCAACATTTTCTTTGAGGTAACTTTTTCTATATTTGAATTCTTTTTAAATTGTTTTCATAGAGTAATTTAATCATAGTCTTAGAATTCATTGTAACCAGATTCTGTTTTCATTACAAAATATAACTCTGCTGATGTGGTCTCCCTAAAATTTTCTTTCATTCTCTCAAAGATGTTATCACCTCCCCCTCCCCTCATACATAAAATTGTGGACACTTTGATAAAATTGTGAATACATTGTATGGCATTGGGTAGCAATAATTATAAAACATTGATCTTTGACCGTTAATCTAACTTTTTTCCTAAATCTATAGCACGAATATGTATTTTGGAGGACTTTCTTCACACTGGTACAAATGAAATTTTGACATGAAACTACAGTTGTGGTTATATGATCCCTTACAAAGTTTCATTGATTTGAGTCATTACGGTTTTGAATTATTACTTTCAAATGCATACTAAATTACAGAACTTTGACAGGTCAGGCTCAAAATTTGATAAAAATCTGTATTTTAGGTCCTAAACTTGTGTATCAAATTTTACCTGCCTATCTCTTTACATTTTATAGTCATTGAGTACATCTACTATACAGCCAGAAAAGACTTACTATGATTAGATTTCTTTCAAAATTTGATAAAAATCTACACATTTTATCAGAAGATCATTTATCAAATTCAACCCATCTATTTCAAAGCGTTTTTGAGTTATCTTGTTCATGGATAGACAAATATAATGCCATAAATGGGATTTTCAAACGAATGAAGATCCAAAAAAATGGAAAATTGTCAAAATTTTGAGTTTTTTTAACGATTAACGAACGAACAATTCGTTCCCTACACTTAGTATAAGAGAAAGTAAAAATTTTAATATCAAAATATAATTTAAAATTCCTATGGAGCAACTGAAAATAAACAATTTAAAATCACCATTGATAGAAGAGTTGTTAACTATTACTATTAAAGAATTTGGAATCTGCTTTAAATATGCTTCTTAACCTTGTTTACCTTCAACAGTGACCGGACTATATTGCAGTTGAATATTTGTAATTTAAAGTAATAGCCTGGCTAACAATAGTAACTTTTTTAACTCATACGTGCAGATATATTAGGTACATTAACTTCTTTTTTAATAAATATGTTGATTTGAAAAAAATCACAGAAAAAACGCTATAAATTACTTTTACATCGATGTTAAACGATGACATTAAATTAATATAAATAATACAAGATTGTAAATTTTCTTACATCATTGAATTTTGATGAATACGATTCTACAGCAAAATTCCTGATGTTAACTGCAAATTAGAAATAATTTAATCGAAATAAAGATTTAAATTTAAAAAATTATATCAAACATTAATCTGCTATTTTCATTGCTTATGAGTTCTAATAAGATCTTCCAAATATTATCCCATTCTTCATATGCTTAACATTTTATAAAAAATACGAGTAATTCTTAAAATAATGAATATTAAAAGTCCAAGGTATACCATATAAGATATCAGTCAACTTGTTTAAAAGATTATTAAAGAATCATTTATTTTTACACCAATTTCTCTTCGAAAAGAGAAAAAATACATTAGCAGAATTAAAAAGTAATTCGGAAGAAGTAACATAAACCTAACTCCTGAAGCATGAAAGGAAGAGGAATTACGCAAGTAATACTTCTTTTATTGTGCTTTTTATAAAAAGAAGAAAAGAATTGCTATTTCCTCATTAAACTTTTTTTAGTGCTGATATACCTCTCTGAGAGTAAATGGAAAAATGAGAATAAAAAGAGTTTTAAAACTGTTTCTTAGCAAAAATACTATAAATTAGAAATGTTTCCAATGACTTGGTATAAATTATAAAAATTCAATGCTACTAAAAAATTAGGAAACGAGAATCAGAGAGAAAAAATGCCAAAATTAAAACAGGAGGAAGCTAAAGTAAAATTAAATTATCAGAATAACAATGAATTACTATTGCACATAATTTGAAACCAACCGAGACTTGGAGAATTTTTCAGGCTCTTTTTTTTTAAGTTTATCCCAAAAAACTTCTTTGCTAAATCAATACTTTTACTATCTGTTATGTAGTGCGTTACTTGTACAAAGTAATTAATTTTAAGGAAAAAATATATTTAAAATATTTTCTGCAAAAGGATTGTGGAAATAACTATCCTTCAAAATGCACGTTTTAAGATCAAAATAGGTGAAATATCCCAATTATATAAATTTGGCTGGCTACATTTCAATCATATTTATGTAATTGGGAACTTAATTCCAGGTATTATCATGCTCGCCCGTCTTTCACGTGCTGTTTTGTTCCTGCACTAATGAGAACAAACATAAATTCTGCATTGAAGTGGTAGTTATAAAAACATGATTTATACCATTTCATAAATGTTTGATATACAAAGAATTTCTTTATTATTTCCCATCTCTGATGTTCGTTGGATTCTTCCAAGAATCTCCAATGGAAATGGATTACCCCAGTTTCATAACTGTAGGTATGTGTAGATTTCATGCATAGTGTAATTATCACAATAAAGAAATTATATGGAATTGCACAGTGTCATTTGAATTACAATTTTCATAAAAAGTATTTATAAGGTAGTCAATTCGGGCTCATATGACGCACTCAAATTTCAAAATTGAAATTTCATTTCCAAAATTTTGGAGAAGCACATTATTTCTTTCATTAGAGCCTAAATCAACTCGTAGTTAAATGAAAAATGATACGCTCATTAACATTTTGTAAGCATCATGAATTTGATTCTATTCATATACGATAATTCAACTGAAAGAATATAATTATATTCAGAAAAAATAAGTAAATCAATTATTCTTATAATTTGTAAAATCAATCAATGGAAGTTAGGTGTGAGGAAGTTTAGTCTTATAATAGCTAACGGAAAATAAAAATTAAAAGTTAATATCTTTCAACATCCATATGGATCTAATTCCTATTTTCCTGATTTTTAAAATGATATTCTGCAATAATCGTTTTAGTGACAGATATTACTTCAAGGCAACAAGGTTGTGCCAAATTTCGAAAACCAAGTTTAGATTTGTCAATGAGCAGTACAAAATATGCTTACAAAAGTATCCCTCCAGAATTCCTAGTATTGACAACTCACTATAGCAGAAACTTAAAAAAAATATATAAAAAAATTATTCCGTTTTCATCTTAATGAAAATAGTTTAATGCATCGAGAAACTTTTCTCCTTCTTTAGTGTGATTCGGGAGTGGCTGTCGATGCATTCTTCCATTCCTTGTATCGCCAACCTGTGATGACCACTCTGCTTGGAACTGGGTCTTCTGAAGTAACCGAAAGGCTTGCAAGAGTAGTGAGCAGATGGAATATTGTTCAAGTAAGTCACAAATTCTAAATTATAAAATATTCCCTCTTTTTATGCAACAGGAAATTTTCCTTTAATTCTCTCAAATGAAATATTCTTGAACAAACGCAGGATATCGAAAATCGGAACATAAAGATCTCTAATCAGCTGTTATATAGATTTCAAAGTTATTATTATCTTTAATCAAATTATATTCTGTTTTGAAATTACTGCATAAGAATGATTTAATGCACTTTATTATAGAATTTCTCTTTTTCTTTATTATTAAATCATGGTCATAGACATAAAGGATGTCTAAGCGCCCTCCCCTTTCAAAAAATACGCGCGTCACCAAGAGATCAATACCAGTTTTTAATAAAAGTCGTATGTTCAGAACTAAAAATTCATTCACAAATAAGTTATATAAAAAACCATTTTTTTAAAATCAATTCCTACTTAAGTTATCAAAGAATTTTTTTTATTTTAGTTACTTTTTATTAAATAATAACATTTAATATAAATATTATAGAAATAGGACAGAATCAAAATATTAGTGACAAAATAGAAAGTGAATATCCTGGCAATTATCCATTCTCCTTTTTATACATGTTGTTTAAACTCGCAGCCCAAGGGATGCGAATCCAACGCCATACCAACCAGACTATCCCGACCTGACAATTACAATTACTATAAATTATTGATCAAAAAATAATACTAGCATTGAATTTTCAACGCCAATTGAGGATTCAAAGCCAATTGTGACAACGCAAAATGAGTGATTTTCTCCACAAGTTAGGTAACGGAATACAGATTAGAAATTTCTAATATTTTATAGTATTATCTTAATTCATAAGTAACCAAAAAATCGAAGTAACCATAAAAAGAGCTATAAAATACATTTTCCGATTTTTAATTTCTAATTAATTAAGAACAGATTTTGGATGAAATGGTATATCGGACAAATAAATGCCAGATATAAAAAAAACTTTTCTTTACTTATAATTGCATTCGGCCATTCTTGACAACTTACAGAAATAATGAATCTTTTAAACATTTTAAAATCCCTGATCAGCAATTCAACACTTAAAGCTTGAGTTTAAAAATAGCTATATTATGGATATATAAATATACAATTTATATGTTCCTATATTTAAAAAAAGGCTACCACAATTTTTAAAGCATACCTTTTTAAAAATTCTATAATTTCAAAAAAAATTATACAGGATTTATATATTTTTCCACAGGTGTCATACGGAGCTAAATCTCCTGCTCTAAGTGATAGAAAAAACTTCCCGATGTTCTTCAGAACTGTGGCTCCAGACTCATCTCACAGTGCTGCTCTCTTATCTTTTGTTCTTTACCACAAGTGGTTTACTGTTGCTACGTTACATGAACAAGGAGATAAGCATTCACTGGTAAGTACTTCTATTCTGCCGATCAAAAGTAGTTTTGAAAAACAGCATTAAAGATAAAAGTTTATTAGAAAAGCACTTCTTAGAGAATGTAAATTCTAAAAGATTTTCGCGATACTATTTCCGGTTTTTAAAATGGAGCTTAAGAATTATTCTTGTAGAATTAATTGTCAGCATTTTTTTAAATGAGCAATAAAACGAGGCTATTATTTACGCAATATTGGATTTCCAAGGCATTTTTCTGTTTTTATCTATCGTATTAACAGCTTGTTAATAGAAATTTGGTAAAATCTCATTTTTATTTTGAATGTTATACAGCTTAATTTACAGTTTCAGAATTTACGGAAATAGTCTTCTTTTCCCTTAGCAAAAAAGTATAACTTTGATATAATGGCATTCTTGAGACGTTTTCCAATTTTTATACTTTTTTTAATTATTAAGATATTCAGTTTTTATAAAGATTCAGTATTCTTTTTCGAAGTTGTACTGCAAAATTATTAACTCAGACTCCATTATAAACATATAGATATTTTGTGGTTAAATCTCAGCTACGCTGTTACAAGGTTTCAATTTCTTTTTTTATTATTTTAGAGAAGATTTTATTCATGCTTGTGAAATTTCTATATAGAAACTCGAAATTACTCTCCTTGTATTGTGATGGTAATTGAAAATAGTGTAACATTTTAGAAAAAATCTCATTATCTGGGAGCAATACAAAATATAGAAATTTTATTCAATAACGTTAGTGTTTTCAAATTGAACCTTTAATGTAATATACTAATTAATCACTTTAACGTCCATTGTAATTGATATTCTGATAAAAATATAATTTAAACGTCAATGCCACAAATACATTACAAATTGATTACATGAACTATAAATTTTTAAATAGTTTTGTATTTATTAAAACTTGAACAAAAAAAATAACATCAGCTTTGACTCGTAATTTTTTTAATTAATCTTATCTTTGCAAAATAATGAAATAATAATTTAATAACAGTCAAAAAAGAAACTTAACAAAACGTATTTAAATTTCAAAAAAAAAAAGAAATCTGGATTATTTTATGACGTAAATTGAAAGATAATCTAAGCTGTTATCAAGTTGACTGGCAGTTTAAAAAATCAATAACCTCTTGAGGGAAAGTTAAATACTAGGTAGTTTATTTTCACCTCGAGAAATTTTTCCAATGAAGGATATACACGAGTTTTGACAGCAATAAAAATTTCCCATCATCACGTTCAAAATTCTGCAACAACAATGCTGATACAGCGTTATCGTGATAATCTCCTAGGAAATTCACTTTTTCAGAAAACTTTTTACCCTCTTTTTCCTCCTCCCTCAAGAAATACGTATATTTTGAAATTTTTCTTCCAATAATCTCTGTCTTTTTTGTTGGAAAATATCCTCTTATCTCCTCCGGAAGTATGCTGCTCGTCTTTCCATCATTGAACCAACCGTCGAGTCGTCCAAAATGCAAGTCGCCGAATCATTTTCGCATTAGAGCGAAATGAGTTTTCGGTTCTAAGACACGATTGAAAGCAGTTTGAAGAGGAAATAGTTTTAATTTAGATCATGAAAGTTTAAGCTTCTTTTTCTATGCAGTCCTGCAAGGATGCTTATTCCTCGGGCTCTCCCGTTTACTCCTTTGCTGTTAATCAGAAACTTTTAAAAGTCATACATAAGTATTTATTTCTGAAACCATGGCAACTAATCTTTTCCTTTAAAAATTCTTAAGAGGTACTCAATTTTGATCGATGCTATTTAATTGTCTCTAGTGAGGAAATCTGACGATTTTGAAAGGCTGGGTAAAATCTTGCTAAATATGACAATTACAGAAGCAATATGTCATTATTTTCCTTTTAATTCGATGATGAAGTATTCAGTTTCCCTTCTTTTTTAACATATAATTGCAGTTTGATGCACTTTGTTTTCTACGAAAGAATAATTAATATTTTTAAAAGAATAGTGGAAAATTCGAAACATTATTTTTCCTACGAATTACCCCAATTTACCTTCCTTTTGAGGCAATCTTTATCTTATGTGTAATACTAGTTTAATAAGTTTAATTAGTGCATTTAAAATAACAAACGCAACTTTGAGAATTCATTTCTCCCGTGTTTCTCCTCTAAAAGAAATCATAAGAGTTATTTTTAGATTATTATTCATGGATATTGCCTTGGATGAAGATTTAACTTCATTTAAACCTCTCGTGAATTACTTAATTGAATTGTGAATTCGGCAATTTGAAATCCATTAATTCAACTTTTTTTAGAATAGTAAACAATTTCTTAGCACAAAACCTTTCAAATACTTCATTTTAAATACAGATTAAGTGATTTTTTTAGAGAAACAAAAATTCTACTAATTGTTTTCTTACAAACAATAATAGTTTCTAGAAGAAATAGTTATGCTGTGGAATGTTAACTGCGCCACTACTGCTAGCCGGGGGGGGGGATGAAAAGATCCTATGATTCTAATGAGGTCTATTCTGAAAAATGATAAGTTATCATTTTATAATATTCGTTGGTCCTGTAATTCAAATTACTGGTTTCTCAATAAGTCTGTGTAATTTTTATTACAGTACTACGATAAACACAGTAGACACTACTGTGCATGTCAATTCAATTAAACTGTTCTTTAACTTTGCAATGTATGGAGACGTCATTTCCTTTTGTCTCTTATAGAATGGATAATTAATACCTGTCAGATACTTATACATTTATCTTTTATTACATGAATTAAAACGAATTGACTTTCCCATTCCTTCTTGAAGACTTTAACTACTACTACTAGTATAAATTTCGTCTATTACCATTTTTATATATAATGATGCTTTTTTAATTCATTGTATCGATAATGCTACTAATTAATTTGGAAACACTAAAGGATCTATAGGGTTTTTCAAGTAAAAAGTTTTCCGTTGAAAACAGATGAATTATTTTAACAATTTATGAATATTAAAAGCAATCATGATATTTTTGAAAACTAGGCGAATTACTCATCGTAGTTTTTGATATTTTATCTAAACAGAAACATGTTGAGACGTAAAGATCCAAATTTGCATAGATAATATTAATAAATTTATAACTCTTAAGAGAAGAGAATTCTCAACAATTTGACTCAAAGATCCTGGATCTCTTTCTTGATCTTGAACTCTTGCAACACGAGGTAGAAATTGCAACTGCTGCGAATTCGGGATAGGTATATAAATCCCAGCAGATTTAATTTTGAGATCATTGAGCTTGACTTTTCAGTCTACATGGCCTACAGACAATTTTCTACCGAGAGATTGTCCTTTTCTCTAAATATTAACCTACGTATTTCACGCGTAATAGAATTCTAGGATTCTTGAATGTGAATGCAAATGATGTCTATAAAAGGTTTCAAAGGTTTGCTTATAAATATTATAGGAATATCAAGCATACAGAATTAAGTCAATTTTACAATAGAACAAGAAGTGATGAGAGCAATAAACAAACGCAAGAAAGAAGTATTTGTTAATAAATTAACAAAATTGTAAACAATTAAATACCCCTATAAAATGTTCAAAACAGATTAATGGAATAAACATTTACAATAGTGTAATAACATAGTTTCATGATTGATAATATGCAAAGTCTATATAAATTCCAATTCCAAATCCTTTCAACTCATATTTTAATTATTTTATTGGTTTATTGTCGATAATGCGTTCCATTTATCCTAATGTTTGTCTTGTAATATTTTTTTCGCGCAAAGCCCTTATATTAGTGTGAACGTCTATTCCTCTAAACCTGTGTTGTATATTTTATCTGATATATATTTTTCCTTAAGTAATTAACAAAAAGCCCGATAGTTTGGTGTACTTTGCGTTTTCGATACAATGTCCTGTTAAAAAAATGACTTGCTTCTTATGCCATCCCGGTGGATAAGATTTATAAACGAGCTTTTGTGACATCTGTATTTACAAACGAACGTTTTAAAAAGCACTTTATAAAAAATTTCTTTCAGAAAAAAATGAAAATTAGATTAAATATCTTTTTTTTTTATACATTAGAAGATCAATCTTCAAAAAATGTCGCGTAAAATCTAAACATGCAACTCAATAAAAGTTCGTAAATAAACTGCTTCAGTCCATTACTTTATTAATGGGTTTCAGCCAAAAAAAATTCAAAAAAGAGGAAATTTTATTCATTAAAGAAACTTTGAAAAAAGAAGGGTTTGAAAGGGGTAAAAATTTATATTAAACTATTGGTCATCCTTGATTTAAGACGTCGCGTTTCTTTTTCATCAATTAACCGAAAAAAGGAAAATAATTCTTCCCTTTTTAATTAAAATTTAACACTATTGAGAGAAATTTATGACTTTCTTCTACAGAAGAATTTATTATTCTTATAAAACAATATCTTATTCTAAAACCTTTTTTTTTTTTTGCAAATAAAAACAATATCTATGAAATATGTGGTACAATAAATTATACGGTATATTTCATAGTTATAATTTCATCGATCGCATTTCATCGCTTTAAAAGAGCTAAATTCTGTTAAAATGCCTAAGTTAATTAAAAGAAAATTAGAAAAAGGCAATCTGGGCCGGACTAGCAATTATTCTGCGGTTCTTTTTATTTTAATAATGTGCTTAGAAGCATGACAAATCATTCGATTTACTTACTGTATACGAAATATTTTTTCACAAAAAACAAATTAGCTAATATTCTCAAACTTTTTGTTGAAATTTGAATTATTTGGATAATAAGCGCTGTCTAGTGTGCTCTAAAAACACTTATCTCAATGTATCATTCTAAATATCGTATTTCTTAAATTCTTTTGAATAAAGATAATAACTTTTTCAGGCTCATTTTTATTGAAAGAGGAAAATTCTCCTTGACTAAAGAACTATTTTTGCAAATGATATAGAACATTTATCACAAACCAGCTATAAATCTTACGGCTTTAAAGAAATTGTAAGCATAAAAAGGGTCATGTAATTGCGACCGTCTGATTTTGAAGGAAATAAGATAAATGATACTCAACTCCTTTTTCTGTGTGTCCATGTAACCAGTTGTTCTCTTTTTTTCAGAAAATGAGCTTTACTTGCTTGGGGGTGATTCTGATCAAATTCGAAGTCTGAAACTGTAATCAATCACTAATCTCTAGACCAGAAGCTAATTAAAGTTTTTTTTTATTTTTTTTTATGATCCGCAAAGCAGAAATTCATTAACTGACAACTAGGCATCCTCCTTCAACAGCATTTCATCCAATTTAGGTGATTTGGAAATAAATTCATTTTCTGATGCATTCCATATGCTAGTAGATACTATTTTAGCTTTGAAATAAATTATACTATTATGACTGTGCATAAAAAGAAACTCGGTTTGTTTCAAAAGTATTGAAATTAAACTTATTGGAAGTATTGGATTTGAACAGAAATTCAAAGAGGGCTTTGGGCAGGAAGGTTTAGCAGATTTTGAAAACAAATTCTACATTGTTTGCTTTTTCATTTCTAAGAGTAATTTTTCCGATAAATGCTTATCAAATTAAATTTTTGTATTTAGTTACAACCAATGTCATCTCATGTCCCCATTGGGTTTACAGCGTGTTACAAACCTGTAACTTTGCTTCAAAGAGCGAACGATGCCAACGTAAGAAAGACCGTTTTAGAATCGGCCCTGTTGCGTGCTGAGCGGGTACCACGCTAGTGGTGTCAAAATTTATTTGAATGCTATGTGTACTTCGAGTGAATTGTGAACTGTTGTGCGTCGAGTCGTGTTGTCTACTATGGAAGCACCGACGTATTGTGTGTGTGGGGAGGGGAGAATCGACAGCTAAAGCGAGAAGACAGTGATGAGTTCAGCCGTTTGGAGAGACCGTAGAATGAAGCTACGAGGAACCCCTCTCCTTCTGGATTCTGTGCTATTGTCTGTGCTTTGAGAACTGTGGACGATTACTACTTGTGAGCAACTGTCTGCTGCTGTGTGTTGTCCTGTGTTTGTCATGGTTGTACTTATTTGTCGTCTGTGTATTCGTCATCTTTGTGTTAGTGTCTTTGTGCGTATATAAACATCATTGTTTTCTACTGAGGCCTTCTGATTGTGTCTTCACACTATACGCCTGCCACTATAAATAAGCGAACCCGGCGGAGAGAATGATGTATTTCCGAACAAGCGGAAGATGGCCGTGGAAGCAAGATCACCCGTAAAGTGTTGATTCTTTTTTAAAATAAATCACAACATCCACAGAAAGTGTAGCAGTTGCTGCCATAAAAAGACAAAATGTTACAGTTGGCAAATAAAAATAGGAAAGTTTTGAAAATGCCTTTTTATTTTGATCAAAAACGGAAAACCGATATGCAATTATATTTAAGAAATAAACATTTGCAAAAGATAAATATATTTATTTAAAAGAAGAGGTTATATAAAAAAAATTTAAAAATTAATCGAAATGATGTAAGGATATGACGTTTAAAAATATTTATATCTAATAATACATCAGCAAAAAGTAAGCTCCTTATTAATCTACAGGCTCAACAAGAAATAGCTACAGATGGCAAATTGTAGTTTTATTACATAATTTTTTTTTCATTTAAGTATTTCTTGAATTCAGAAGACTATATACTTTTATAAATTCAAATTCTTATATTTTACAGCCTATGACAAAGCTTAATACGGATCTAGAGCAAGTAAATGTAACTGTAGCTCTGACTAAAGGTGTCAGTGAGCGAGATTACAAGGATCAACTGCAAGAAGTCAAGGTAATCATTTACAATTAATGCTTTTGTATTTATATTCATTACTTGATTGTATCTAAAGTGAATATTAATTATTTCCTTATGTTAATTCTGATTTTAATTTTGAAGAGTGTCTCCTCAAACTCATCATGGCCGTTTCTACATATTATATATTTAAAAAAAAGGAAGTCTAAATGAAAAATTACTAAAAAATAAGCCGGTAATTGCTGTAAAGCATTGATAATCTGACCATTACAAAAGATTTTTTTATAGTGGATTCATATTATCAACTTGAATATTATTCCTTGAATACTTTTAAATTTATAAAACATTGCTGCCTTTGTCCTTTAATACACATAACATTGAAAAAAATATTTACACCACATGTTAAAAATTACTTTACAATGATAAATTTGTGCAAAAAATGAGTAGAATATTTTTATATTTCCTTAATGAAAAAGTTTTGGCCAATAACTATATTATATTTTTAAATGTAAATAAAAGTCAAAAATTTTATTTTATTTAAAAAACACAAAATTTTACTTGCTAAATACTGATGAAACTTAATTTTCGAGAATAGTTTTTGTTAAAGTTTTGAAATTTCATCAGAAAAATGGATGTTGTTATTTGAAAATATGAAATTTATATTTATTTCAGTATATAAAAGAACCCTTATGAAATTTTTAATTTAAAAATCTTTAAGATTGCATTAATTCCTTTACAAAGAGACATTTTTTATCGATGTATGATGAATATTAAGATAAGGATAAATAATAAAGCTGATTTTTTTTTCTTTTTGGCTTCGATTCTAAAAATTGAAAATCTGTAACACACAACTGTTTTTTTATATAACTTAAGAGGAAAATAGCTTCAAAGTATCGTACAAGTGATTTTTATATTGCCAAACAGCGATTATGCAATCCTCTTATTAAAATAGCAATGTATCAGATTTTCAGTAATGATGTTCATTGGATGTTATTCTAGTCAGGCCTTGTTTTTAGCAAGTCACTTCCTAATGACGCCATTTAAACCTCGCCTGTGATTCACACCTATTATCTAATTAGATGGCCTGTTCTCTAATATGATTTTAAAATAGTGGAGAAGAATTCATCTAATTAGGTAGAAAGTATAAATCAGAGACGTAAACCATGGAAACAAACGTGTTAAAAAGTTTCATGCAGATATTGTTGCATAAAACAAGATGAACATTGTTGTCTTAAATGCAGGGAATTAAAAATAGGGCATACTTTAATTGCTTCTCATTCATATTCAATTTGATTGAAATTCGAAAATCTCAATAATCACTGCATTTTGCACATTTTTGGCCTGCCAGATTTCTCTCTGCTACTAGCTTACCTTGTAGTACTTTACAAATAGATAATCTCCTGTAGAGTGAAAAAAATATCTCCTGTAGAGTGAAAAAAATATCTCCTGTAGATTGAGTTTTCTTTTAGAAAGAGGAAATCGTTTATGTACGAACAAATGAGGATTGAATTCCTTACAAGTGACAAAAAAAGAAAGTACCAGTTGTTATAATGAAAGCCCAGTTGTTGTCGATGAATTAACCTCACTTTACTATTAGAGTTAAGTCCGCCTCATTCAAAACGTAAACAGATAAGAGAAGTTTTCATTTATTTATTTTCAAGGATCAAAGTAAATAAATTCCATTTGCACAATTTTTAAACACACTTTTATTGGTTTATCAAAAAGAAAAATTATTTATTTAAATTATTTTCTGTATTTTAATCTGTAATTTTAAGTCATTTTGATAAATATTATGGAATCTTCAAATCAATTTCCTCTCAAATTCGTTAAAGTGTCGCCAGTTTATAATGGACTCAAAATAAAATTTTAAAATCTATTAACGGATAATTTAGAACTCAAAATATTATTAAATAACATACGTATGTGAAATTTTTCTAACTAGATCGTCAAGAATAGCATGTAAAATCCAATTGCAAAATCTACAGTAACAAGAAATCTTCAGTAACAAGAAAAAAAGTCATATTAAACTGAAGTGCGTAAAAATTGGTATCAAAAGTGCTTTCAATCTGAAAGTTCTTTTAGATTATCATTATAAGTATTCGTTTTATACTTCTATTTCTTTCTTAAAATAACAGCAAAATTGCAATTTTTGCACTGTCTCGCATAAAAGAAATATGCTAGGTAGTGTATATAGAGATATTTTTTCCTTGGAGTGAATTAGATACTAACTTGTGGCGATGAAGAATAACTTGAAATTAGTTGCTAGTCATTAATAATATTCAACTAATTTCCCTCGACGTTTAAATAATGATGGGTTTACAGAGCTTAAAATAAGCTTTAAAATAGATCTTAAAGTTTATAGATTTACAAGAGAATTCACAGGATTTCATATAAGTTAAAACGTGATTAATACAATAATGATTTTCTTTTCTGACTTTTTGAATATTCTGTTTTCTTTAGGTTTTAGTTTTTTCTAAGATCAAAAATTCTATCAAGTTTTATTTTATTAACAACCCTATGAATTTTTCATCTTTAAAGATATTTTAGTTTCACAATAAATATTAAAATAACTTATCTATATAGAAATATTTTAACTATGCCAGCCTTTTAATAGTAGTAGTATATTTGAACGCTAATATTACATTTTAAAAGTAGTAAAAGTGGTACAAAGATTTATAGATATCTTTCAATGTACACTGATGTTAAAAATAAGAGCAATAAATAGTAAAAGTAATTTACTCGGCTATGAAACAGAGTGTAACAACAGTACTTATAAATATGATAGGTACGCATAAAACAAAACAAGGCAAGCTCTTAATAAAAAATATTTCTTAATATATATATAT
>JAOUZG010008502.1:1106524-1137021 GCA_026289955.1 Argiope argentata | reverse complement strand
ATATATGAAAAAGTTACTGGCATAAAGTGACTCTGCATTAGTGATATGGGTATCAAAGAAAATAGCAAAATTGTAAAAAAAAAAGAGTTTACTACATTATCTAAATGATGCTAAATGGGAGAAGAGGGAACGTCTGGATTTTGGCCAGTCATAATTCAAAATAGCCAGTATCATAAATGCCAGTCGTTATATCATTCCATGATACAGTGGTATCAGTGGGGAAAATAATGGCAGAAAGTACAAGAAGTTGATGTCCAAGATGTTACAAATAAGATTTCGCATCATCCTGCAGTGTCAACGGGAAAGGCTTTATCAAGCTAAACTATTTCTATGGTTACAGACAAGTTAACTACTAATAATGAGGCATGTGACGTGAGTTCTATTGACAGAAGCCGATTGTTTAAAGCAGGTCTCGTTTTGCTTCTAAAGTGTCCCTAATAAAATCAAGTAAAGCAATAATAGTTTTTCTTAAAAAATCGGTCCGTTAGAATTTAAACATTTAATCTAGAACAATAGTTTTCAAAATGTACGTTTGGTGCCCTTGAGAATCGCAACTTTCTCAGGAAGCAGCTGCGGCATATTATATTAGAAGCTTAAACTCGATGTGATTTAAATATAAATTTGATAGTTTAATTTGTTTCTTATGTGCATAAAGAGGGCATTTTGAAAATTATTAGCATAAATTCAAGTCATCACTCAAAAATCAATGTGAGAAAGAAAAAGAGAATAGCTCTGTTTCTTTTAAGCTATGTTTAAATTCCATTCATCAATTTAATTGTTATATTCATTAACATGTTCCGCTAATTTTAATGTTACTAGAAGCGTATTTTATTCATTTTTATCTAACTTACACAAAAAATTCCCTTGACTAGTTTACAAAAAAATGATGGTGTTTAAGACTGATTGCCTTAAAAAATTAGGACTCAATAACAGCTTTTGGAATTAAAAAGTTTCGGAACCACTGGTTGAGTTCCTACAATTCTTTCTCATCCACACACATTTTCTCACTTTTTCCGAAGACAAAATAGCAGTTTTTATAGATATTTTTCAGTATTATGTGATAAATTCGTAAAATCAGTAAATATAATCTATGTGAGAGAATTATTTTAGAGAATTGAGCGAGGTCAATTATCAAGAAGATTATATTATATTCCTAATACTCCGCAGCAAACTATTCTTTTTAAAATTCCAAAAAAAATGGAATTTCTCAAGAAACCTTTGGTGCATTTATTTCTTCAAATCTGGAAGAGTTTTTTAAAAAAGAAACACTTTCCCAATTTAATGATTTTTCCTTGATCCCTTGAAAAAAAAATTAATTTCACCCTCCAACGAACAATTGATATATCGCGGATCGAGAAAATTTCCTGTTAAACATTAATGGGAAATGACATCGTAAAGATGAGTATAAACACTTGATAATATTCTACACATTCCCCATGCACTTTAGTTTTCCGTATTTTATATATATTTTAAAGGATAAAAATTCCATTAAAAGTAATAACTTATTATCGGACATCCCCGGATCATATAATCGACGACACATAAATCAAGTCAGAACTCATTCTGCATTTTTATCCAACGTTCCTTTTTCCGGAGATAAATGATAAGAAAAGAAATTAGATTTAAAAGGCGTTCAAAAAAGTTAAACTTGTTTCTCACACACGATTTATTACCTCCATCAGTATGTAACATCAGCGTACCCTCAGATTACTCTCGAAGTAAATATATCGATTTAATCGCATATGAACTTTACAGCAGATTCACTCTTTGAATCCAACAGAAAGCCTCATAAATGGTGAAACAGCACGTAATGTTGCTACATAAACTTGTCACGAATTATTTGGTCTTTTTGAAAGACTTAACTAGGAAATTTGAACACTTTGAGGAATGAAACAAGGTAATAAAAAATATATATATTAGAAAAACGAATGTATTGCTAGGAAAAATTGTAAGTTTGGTACCTAATTTGTTCCTTAAAGCTTTGATATTTGTCTTCGTTGAAAGAAATTTATATGTATATTCAGAATTTTTATAAACTTTTATTTAATGGATTTGTTTCATATTTATAAAGCTGGATTTTTTAATGATAAAACTTTTTAAATATTGTGCTCTTATGCATTTGATTATCAAGAAATGTGCCTAAAGACACGTTTATGAGATTGAAAAAAAAATTGCGCATAATTTCAATTTGGAATTTTAAATAAAAAAAGAAAGAAAATGAAAATGTATGTCCTTTGTGCACTTTTATTTAACTTGGTTCCTATCTTAAAGATGGAAGTGTGCATTTCTCGATTCCTGATGAATTAGAATTGAAATTGTATGGCCTTTTGCATTATTAATAATAATAATCTATTTTAATATTTTAAAAAATTAACTATATATTAATCATTTAATTTAATTCTGTTTCAATAACCGTTGGCAATACCTGGTAACGAATTTAAGAAAAGAAATTAATTTCAAGATTCCTTAATGTTTGCAACAACGAATAATAAATTATTATAATACCCTCCTATCTTAAGTATGCTAAGGAAACCGTGTTTTTAAAATTGCTTTTATTAAATTTTGATGTTTCGAGTCTTTTTTTACTCATCCAGGGTATTAATAGACATAGTAAAAGAATATAATCCTGTCAGATCTCGGAAAAGATAACAGTCTTAATATCAAGACCAGAGAGCTACATGTTAGTCGGTATAAAATCAACCGTGCGTACGTGTCTAGTGCACATTGAATCTGTTGAGTATCAAATGCCCTCCTGATATCAAAAGCTTGGGGACTATTTGATGACTCAGATGAAGTCCTGGTCTCCAGAGAACAGTTCAAAATTATGAAATTCGTCCTAAAATCTGCTTTGTATAGCTTCTAACTTTTAATGGAGTCACAACTTTGAATTTAATTACTTTTATAAGTACAATTATTAAATAAATAGAAAGCCAACTTGCCACCTTAAAACATTTGTTTCATTGCTGCCGAAAAAGTTGTGCAAACCTTTTTCTGTAGTGCAGAAAAACATATAGGCTTCTGTGTCCTCCATTGTAGATAGGTTACTCAATCCACTGAAAGCCACAGGTTATACACTCATAGAAGAATGATATAATAGTAAACTCAAGACTTCTACAAGTGGTTTTTTTTTTAATTAAACTTTTTTTAAAAAATACTGAGTCTCATTATACAAAATATTGATATAGTTGATACTAGATTCCATTCAAATGTATCACTTTTAAATGTAATAAGATTTCCTTCAAAATAATTTAAATGGATGTAATTATACACGACATTGGCTTTACTGTTACCTAGTGTAAAATATATATTTTGTAGCAACAGTATATTTTGTAGCACTATATATTTTATTATCGTGATCAAAGTATTACATGATTAATATTACTCTTGTGATTTATGTGGTTGATAATTAATTTTATTTTCTGTCATATTTCTCAACGGTCGCGGACTAATACACTTGCTTCTTACTACTATACTATAGCGTTGAATTACATTATGTTGTTAGTGTTGCACAGAAAAAAAACATTTCGCTTCGTTTCAAAATAGTGAGAGCCTATGTGCAAATGCTATTTCTACATATTAGCTTTAAAAATCTATGGTTGAAAGACAAAGCAAAATTGCTTTCGGAAAATCATTTTAATGTCAATTAACTATAAGTAAGAATGTTTTCCTAAATGAAAAAATGAGAATTTATTTTAATATTTTTAAATCATCTGTCATCTATCAAAAAAATTTATTTCTTATAACCATATATCTTAAACAATTTGTAAAATAACATATAAACTTTTTTAAGATCCAAAATTTTCAAGATACTTATGTATGTCTTTAGATGTAAATAAATTCTTGGTGAAATTATGAATCAGAAAAAATTCCAACTATTAGTTTTTCGGAACATATAAGATAAGATGACAAATCAATGAACATAATTAGAAGCTCCCTCAACAGCTACATTAAGCTAACTGGAAAAAAATTGTAAGATTTATTATTTACATGGAAATAAGTTGCAAAAGCCTCCAGACAAAAAAAGAATACTTGTATTATTTTAGATGGAGAAATTTCAGTTCAGTGAAAGTCTGCACACATTGTATATCATTATGTTATAAAAAAAACTTTACATCGAGTTACAAGTTGAGCTTCCGTGTTGCTTATTTGCTATGGAAACTGGTTGAGTCTGCTTCGTTTTATGACCGTTATTTATTCAAAGCTGAAAAATGATGAACCCTTAAAAAATTCATTACATTTTTCTAATTTTTGTAAAATGTACTGACAATTAATAATATTTATCAAAAGATTCCTTGTGATTCATTTTGATTCATCATGATAAATTATTAATTATCTAATTTCTAATCAAATTTAATTATCTAATCAAAAATATCAGAGCTTTTTTTAGCTTACACATTTTTTCAAATACATCCAGAAAAATTGACGAGCTACCCTTAAATATCAATTATATAAAGAATTTACTCGATTTCATCTTTTACATTAGATATTCGTATAGGAGGGCATTTAAGGGACTTACCAAAAATACGTCAATTTCTGAGAGGTCCCCAAAAAATCCTCTTTCCTAAACGCCTTCATCAAGAAGAAAATTATTTGGAATCGCCCTATTTTACCGAAAACGTACAACGATTTCCAACTTTCGTCAGTGATTTCGCTCACTGTGGGTAATATTTACAGGCATTTTCAAAACATTCAAGAGGAAGTAAAGTTCTTTAAAATCCAAAATTTTTCTGGAAACCTTTTTGGTAACAGGCATTTCTCAGCCAAAATTGTTTGAAATTAAAAGATTATGTGACAATGTAAAATAAAACGAAATAAGTATTTTGAATATTCAACGAAATGTAAGTATTAGTTGCAATTAATTTTTAACAACAGATATATGAAACGTGACGCATTTTCTTTTTCCCAATTTCAAAGTTAGACATATTAAACAATCAGTATAAAAATACCTATTGCATGTCGTTAAAATTCCTCATTGGTTTTAAGAGTCGCTAAATGATGAGTATTCTTCGGACTGATCATTGGCTTTATAAAAAATGAAATGAAGAGAGATTTTTCACAAATTGGTATTTGAATTTGAATCTCCGATTAATGAGCTATATAAAGAGGAGAAATTTTCCAAATGCCTCTCTATATTTTCAACTTAATCTTAATTTAAATTATAGTATTTTTGGAAGCATAAAAAATTTATAAATTATATCATTCCTATTATTTGAACAAATGTTAGAATTGTAACACGATATACACTATATAATTAAAAGCATCAAGACACGTTTAAGCAAAAGGAGAAAAAAAAAATCAAATTTACGATACGTCGTCGATTCGATGAGAATCTTGTACTACATCATCGAAATTAAATAAATTCCAAACATTTTTAAAGATAGTTTTCAGTAAAATGAGAAATAAGTAAAAACTAAGAAAGTTATATTCTTCATTCAAAATCAATCCAGTGTTCATTAATTATCTATGACATCTGTGAAAGGAATTAGCTTTCTTATCGTATCGCAAATTTGTCCGAAACAATGGCTAATAATATTTTAAAAAATTGCAAAGCATGGCTGTGCAATTTTTTAAAAAAAAACTAAATATAGAATTTTTGCAGGGATTTTAATATATAAATTTCAATATACTAGATAAGAGAAATATTAATTGATTATTTTGAATAACAAAAATCAATTCCAATGTTTTTGAAGATTGTATGAAGAACTAAGCATTTATTTTCATGTTTTTATTAAAATATCAACTAAACTAATATCTATCTGAAAGAAAAATGCTCAAGTTATTTGCAGAAACCCCAAGGCGAATACCTTTCAGCAACTTCAATTAATTTTTAATATAAAAAAAGATGTACACTTAAAAAAACAATTAGTTTAAGGGGCTTTTCCTTATTTAAACTGCTTGATTAAATCTAACCTTTCGATTATTTTTATTTAAAATTAAGTTATTATTTATACAAAAATAAAAAAAGTTGCCTGAAAACAGAGAATCTGGTCCTTAGATTTCAAATCAAAACTCGACTTTTTACTAACAAGCTTTTGATAAAACAGGTAAATTTTTTTCTATTTAATAATGCAATACATAAATCACTTCATCGATTTGATTATCGTTTGTTTTTATCAGCTTGTAAATTTGTAAATAATTTTATATTCTTTGTAATTTGTATATTCATGATAGTGTATTTTTAACTTTTTTTCTCTAGAAGAAGCTAATATTAACAAAAACTCAAAAAACTTTCTTTTCCAGAATCAAGACTGCCGGATTATTATTTGCAGTTTCTCTTCTTCTCTCTTCAAGAAAATATTCTGTGAGGTAATGGGATTTTCCTTTCTACTTTTAGTAGAGACGAATCACTTAATTGGAGATATGGATCTCATGACCCAAGAATTTTTTTTCTCGTAAATTTCCTTAAAAGAATGCAAAAGTAGAGAGCACCAAGAAAGAGAAAAAAAACGCCAAAAGGTTTTTTTTTCCCTTAGATGTTTCCGACAAAATAAAAATATTTTTCAGTCAATACTACTTCATATGCATTGGCCATTTCAACTGCTTTAAGAAATGAAATGTCTAACTTTTGTTTTTGATATGGATTACTTTATCCTATATATTAACTTTTACTAATCATTTCGATTATTTATGAATTAATCAAAGGAGACATAGCTTTAATGTGCTTCTTTGCCAATCTGGAAATTTCGTTACTTTTTATGATTTTAATTTCTATACATCCAAAATTAAAATATTATATCACGTTTTATTTAATATGAATCTTCTTTTGAACGTTTTTTAAATTGTTATTTTTTTTTGAAACTTGTTTGTTTGAAAGTTAAGTAGTATGTTCGACAAAATATTTGCTTTGCTTAGTGTTTGTGACAACCGGGTAGCTTCTTTTAATAGTATAGGGCTTTTGGTGCTATTTTAATTTTATATATGTTTTATATGATGACTCAGCAGGAAAACAAAACAAAATTTAGCAGTTTCTGAAGGTTTAAGAGACGGCAAGTAACCCCATAAATTCTTCAAGCTTGCACTTTGCTTTCTCTATTGTTGTATAAGATGGGAAATGATTTCCCAAGATACTGACACGATAAGATCACTTTTCCTTTCTTTGATTAGATCTATAACTTACCCAAAGTTAGAAGAGGAACTTTTTATTGTTCCTAAACAAGACTGAAAGAATCTTTTGAATGAATGAAGCCACCAATTTCCTGGGTTCTAGCATGCTTGTTAGTTCAGACCTGCATTTAGTTACTCTTCTCGGAATTCACGAAATTCTTTCCTTATGTCAATGTTAAAAATAAGTTTGAAGTTTCAAAGTATATATGCAAGATTGTAATATCCTTGAGATGATCGATACTATTTGCAATTCAGTTTTGCCTTCAAATTTTAAATAATCTGAATAAGAACTAAAAAAAATTAAGGACTTAGAGAGGTAATGTCCTTTGTCCAACCATATTTTTGCCACTGTTGATGCTTAAGCATGCATAATATGTTTAGCCGTGAATATATTCTTGTATAAGATGAGTCTTATATAAATGAAATCAATGTAGTTTCCTATCATCAATTATCTCTATACATTCACACATTTTTTATTTTGGCAAATTTTTCTTCAGTTTATATTTCTTATATTTAAAAAAGAATAAATTATTGAAAAATATATGATTGATTGTACTTCCCGTATTTATAAATTTGTATTATGAATAATAAATATTCGCAGCCTAAACGAAATTTTTTTTCTATGCCACGGGTATTATACTGAATTTTACGATGGCATATAGCAAGGTGTTTCATAGCTTTAGCTCAGAAAAAGCAAAAGTAAAATTAAAATTAATTTTCTATCGATTCTCTTATCTTCAATTGCAGAGAAAATGGTCTAGAGAGGAGCTAGATTAGAGAGCGTATAGAATTCCTTTGTGCTTCCTCCTAATGGCTATTTAATCTAATATAAAACTCAAAATGTAATAAAGATACACATAATCCTTTTCGAAACTTGCTTTCTTCAAAGAATTTTTTTGTGTGTGAAAAATGGCGTATGCATGAAAAATGTCTGTCATAAAACTATGAGAATATTAAATAATAATTTTTGAAAGTTATTTCTGCACTATAAATTAATCAACATTAATTTTTGTATGCACACAAATCTCTTATTAATCTTTTATATATAAATTTAAATTTCATTGTTTCACTGTATTCCCATTCTCAACTAAGTATTAAGTAGTGCTTATAAGATTGTTAAGTTCATAATAATTAAACACATAATCATGATAAACTTAATTAATATATACATATTAAATTGTTGCGATACACAATATTCAGATGAGAATAATTAAATAAACATTAAAAATAGTTATAGCAAATTACAAACTTTCCGCTTCAATCTATAAAATTAGCTTATTACTCACAGACTAATTATTTGTATACTGTAAGTATAAAAGTGTGTAGCCCAACTGATGCAGCATGAAGTACCATATTTCTACATTCCTAGACTTAAGCATTTCTTGCATATATTTTGTAATCATGGATTGGGCATATTTTATAATCAAGGTGACAATGTTATAACCAAAAAAGTAATCGATACCTAATTTTTATATCTCAAAGTGAATAAACAGAAACACAAAAACTTATAATTTATTCAACTAATAAAGGCAAGTTTGTAAGTGACTCTCACAGTGTTTTGAAATTATTTTTATAAAAAAATGCAATCTTAACGGCACACCAATATCAGTTTGAACCAGCATGGGCCTACTTTTATCTCCTGGGATTCTAAGATCACCGACGAATATGAATTTCAGCTTGAGTTGCACCAGGTGCAGCTGTTTTAGCACGGAAAGAAGTGTGCATATGTTACGTCGAAAAGATATAATAAACTAATCAAATTAAATGGGCTGGTCTCCGTATCTTTTAAATAAAAAAGGACTTTAAAAAGTTTGATAAATTTTTACTGAATATTTTGTCAAAAAAAAAATACTGGAAATATATTTTAGATTTAGCTTAAGGAAAAAAACATATTTGAAATATTTGCCAATAAATAACTCGGTACGAATATTTACTAAATACAGTGAGAAAAAGATTTTAAATGTGTTATAATCTTACGGTTGACATAGAAACACTTTTTTTAACAGTAATAACAGCACTCTAATGAGTAAGCAATGTCACAAATCAAATTTCGAATGAATTTTTAGGATCAGTTAAAGCAAAACTCACAGAGAAATTTTTTTCGATTAATCCTATCATTTTCTAATTATCGAATATTTGCCTTTATATTAGGAATTATTTATCATCTGAGAACGCCATCCCTGATTAAAAGATATATTTAAAGCTATTAAAATGTTAAAATGTTTTAAAGAAGAGAAAGTGAAAAAATTGTAATAAGTATAAAACAAAAGATATTAAATTTTTTGAATATTTTTACATATATCTTGACATCATCCAGGCCTTTATTTTGTTATTAACGAAAATGCATGGATATGTAAACCAAGAAGAACAAGTAATATAAAAAATAAATTTTTTAATCAATTCCTACTTAGTTAATTAGGAAAATTTTTATTTTAGCTACTTTTTATTAACTAATTACATTGCTGCTGTTCTCGTGTTCCGCTTTACAACGGAAGGAAGAATGCTGCAGCTTCTGAGGGTATGACCCCTAAGCCTCAAAAGAGCAGAAGTCTGACTTCTAGCTCACATACGTCACAAACTCTTTTTATAGGTTGTCTTCATTACTGCATTTCATGCATTCATTCACAAATCGTAATTTAGATCTGAAACAGAGAATTATCACCTGTAACCCAGTACTCCCAATGGTATTACTCTCCAAATGGAGAACTTTAAGACCACAACAGATTTAACGTCCACCACGAACGAAGAATCTTCGGCCAGTAGTTTCTAACTCGCAGCCCAAGGGATGCGAATCCAACTCCCTACCAGCCATGTTATCCTTGCCTAACAATTACAGTTACTATAAATAATTGATCAAAAAATTACACTAGAATTGAATTTTCAGCGCCAATTGAAGATTCAAAGCCAATTGTGGCAATGCAAAATCTGTGAATTTTCTACACCAGCTGTGATAACGTAATACAGATTAGAGATTATTAATTTTCTTTACTTTGTATTATTTTAATTCGAATGAAAAATGAATCCGAAAAATTGATTAAATAGCAATATTTAATTTTAAACGAATCAAACATTAAGAAAATAAGCAAAAGCAAACTGAATTCCCTACTTGTTTTGCAATGGGGAAATGAAAATTTTTGGCTTGAAGTTAGTTTTTAATTAACAAAAAAATAACGAATTAATATTTGAAAAAACTGCATTAACATCAAATGTCGTCCGTTATAAGTTTTAAAAATTTTATTTGAACTTTACTGAATGAATAAAAACTGTTATAATCGATTCAAAATTTGAACAATATATATCGGGAGAGTGTAAGCTAATAGTAGGAATTGAATAAGTAGCGTTTTTTTATTTGTTTTTTTTTTCAAAGCTAAACATATTATACTCAAAAAACAATACAAAATTTTGTTTTTGCAAGATTTTAAATGATTTTCTATCATTGCGAAATACCAAATTGATATATCCCGCTCTTTGGTTTTGGGAGAAATAATTACAGAGTGCATATAGAATAGCGCATGATAGAAATTAGTATGGATTTATACGAAAAACAAAATAAAAACGGGAAGTCAAATCAAAATAGATATTTTATATAACGATGCAATGGAAATATGAGCATTGTATAGCCTTGACCTTGAATCATGCATTCTAGCCAGTGTAGAACTCTCTCCAACATAATGGTGCTGATAAAAAATAATTCGAATGGTGTTTCACAATTAATTTAAGTGCTTTTAGTATTATTTATTTTTTATTTAGTAGAATGCTCAAAAGTACGTGTACCTGTTTCTGACAGTAAATTGGAGCTAAATTCGCAATATCATTCCCACAACTCAGACACATACCATAAGTTGATTAATTTTTTATATAACTGTGCGATAACAATTTATATAACTATGCAATGAAAATGTGAGAATTGTATAGCCTTGATCTTGAATCATACCTTCCAGCCAGTATTGAACTCTCTCTAATATAATGGAGCAAATAAAAACTAATTCAAATGGTGTTTCATAATTAATTTGTGTTTTTAGTATTATTTATTTTTTATTTAGTAGGATGCTCAAATGTACGTGCACCTGTTTCTGACAGTAAATTGGAGTTAAATTTGCACTTTTAATCCCTCAACTCAGATAGATACTCCAAGTTAATTAAATTTTTATAGAAATAATTTTAATTAACTATACTGCCGTTTTTAAATATCCATTATTTGGAAACTTGGAACACTTTTTTTTATTTTTCATATTTTTATCACCCTATAAAAATAATATTGTCTTTCACTTATAAAATAAAAATTTTCGAAGTATTAAATAAAAAATAAATTTGCAAACAATATAGATAAATATTGTAATTAATGTAAATAAATAATAAATATTTTTCTAACAATGACGTCAAAAACGCGGCAGTATGTTCTATTAAGAAAATAAAATCTCTTTAAATATTTCTCTATAAGCATAAATATTATTTAATAAATATGTAAGAAGCTTTAACTTTCCCTCTAGGTTCTTTCTTTTCTTCTAAAAGAAATCATAACCATTAAAGGTAAAAAGTGAGTTAATTAAATTTTCATTAATTTGACGCGATTAAAGAACTAATAAATAAGCCTCAGGCTGCAGAACATTCTACAAAAAGTGAAGGAGCCAATTTAGGCGTACATCAGGCGATAGCCCTTATAAATGACCGATAATGGTAATCAATGGAAATTAATTATGTTTTTCTCAGTTTCAGCTTATCGGAAATCCTTTCTTAGCTGCATTTGTCTGTCTGGCGATTTGTACGATACGAGTAGTCAGCGCTTCATGAGGATGCATTCTATTCTGCTGATAAAACCCAGAGCATATTTTCTCTTTAACATGACTCATTCGAATCGAAATACTTCATTATATTATTTGAACCTGAATTTGGAAAGAAAATAAATTACTTTATTCGCGCTTTCTTCCCGGTATCATTAAACAACGGTCTGATGACTCAGAAAAGGGTAAATGAATGCCTTCCAGGCCGAGTTCTTTCAGGGTCTTGGCAGAAAATAGAATTAAATCATTTGAAATGCAAATATTTTGAACCTGTACTGATTTCAGGAAAAAGACTTCGAAAAGCCGAATTCTTCTACTCAAGTATTTTATTATAAATGATTCTGTCAAGAATTCATTCATAAACTGTAACCTTTCACAAGGTTTTGAATGGAAGTTGCATTAAGGCTATACATACAGAGTTTGCAATCAAATGGAGTTATTTTGATTTATTCCATTTTAACGACAAATGCATTAGCCAGGTTTTATAAAATCGTATTTATAACAAAATAGTGACGTGCTTCATATATATATATATATATAATATAAATGGAAAATATAAACGCTATGGCATTTTAATAAAAATCACCTGATATCAGTTCAGAAGGCCCCGATCTTATGTGGATCGATATCAAATTATAAGCCTTGCCTTTCTATAATTTTGGCATATCTAGCCTCGATGATAAATTGACTCTTTTGAATTTTTGGGTGGTTGCTCATCTTTTAGTAAAGCCAAGATTGAGGTGAAGATAGCATAGATGATACTTCAGATAGCTAAGATACTAGAAAAGCATTTCCTCAATTTTCTACCAAATGGCTTTATATCTAGGTGCAGAATACGAATATACAGGCTGATCATGATGTCCGTATATCATTTAAAATAACTATAATCTTGTACATAAAAGTGGCAGATATAATTCGCAGAAAAGATAAAATTATAACTTTCGCTGTATCTTTTTCAGTTCTTCAAGAATTTTATTTTTAGACATTACCCTTAGACCTATTTTTCTGGACATTCGTTAAAAAAAATAGACAGTGTTCACAATTTTACTTTCTCGTATAATTCCATTTATTACCAACTTTTATATTTTGCTTGGTTCTGTGAAGAGAAAGGGGAAGAAATTTTGAAATTTTTTCATTTTCGCAGATTGGCTCTAAAATCTAATACACACCTGAAATTTTGATCTAAAACCATTAACATTAATTTTTCTAAGCAATTTTCAGTTTTGTTTTTTTCTGTTCAAATGAGTTAGAATAAATAAATATATAGAGACAGTACACCCTTTAAAGTGTTGGGTCCAAAATATACTTTACATATTATCACAAATAACTAAGGAATGAAATTTACTTTTTCTTTTAGTGAAACCGTAAAAAAACGAGGAATTCGAAAATTAAATAATTTTGAAAAATGAAATTTCTAAATACAAAATAGACCCATCCCTCTTTCTTTTCATTTACCTCACAAAATTATAATTATTTTATCCTCTATGAAAACTTTAGGGGTGCTTTGTATTTTTCAACAAATAATTTTGTATTATCATTTTGCTTTAATATTTTAAAATAATATTAAAGATCATTATGACTTTACATAAGAAATATAAGTAAAACATTTTAATGATGCTACTATCTGTTTTTTTTTTCCTGCAGCTGGTATTGAAGTAATAATTTAAACGTATTCTGAGACAAATTTATAAAACAAAAGTTGTGATTAATTTCTTAAATTTTAAGAATTAATAGATATTTGAGAACAAAAGAATACAGAGGATAATTTCATTTTTAGCACTGACTTAATTACTTATATGCATTGATGAATTAGTCTCGCCTATCGAATTTTTGTGTTTTAGAGTTCATAAGTTAAAATTAGGGTATCCATAGAAGTTTTTTTCATCACCGATTTTTCGTAGAAGATGCTTAAATTGTAACATAGGACCACCTCCCCCTTTCTTGGTTTGGGGGGGGGATCTCAAAGAAATTGTCTGAGTAATCAAATATCATGTATACTAAATTTTCTATTTAAATGAACTTGTAAAAGACCCCATATCTCAAATATCTTACTGCCTCGTCAAGTCTAAATACATTGTATATTACTATGCAAAGATAATATATATTTTAATGCTAGATAATTTTTGTTTAGCACTTGATTTATCTTTCTTATTTGATTCTTTTTATTTCAAAAATAATTATTCAACAATCTTTAATTAAACTATATATGACAATCATTTTTCTGCCATGATTTTATTTTTTATTAAATTCTTTTACATAAAATAAATATTACTCAATAATTTTTGATTCAGTGATTAACTCATAATGCTATATTATTGACTTATTTTTTCATCATTTTATTCTTTTTATTTAAAATAATTATTATTCAACATTTGAATTAGTATTTATCTGCTTGGTTAATTTTGGAACAAATTCTGAAGTTTAAAAGCGATTAAAAATTTAGTGTAACTTTACTGTAATGTAAATTCGGTAATTATTATCTAATATTATGCATTTAATGATTTAGATATCTAAAACCTTAGATTTCTAACTCATTTCAATTTGAAAACTTCAGCAATATTTCTGCAATGCGGTAATAAATGTGCATTTTATTACACTTTTAATTTAGTATATACTCTAGTAAAAATTAAGAAACGTGTATTAAAATATCTAATTTCCCACATTTTTCATAACAACGAGCCAATTTTTAATTAATAAAGCTGATTCATTGCTATGTAATATTTTTCCAAACCGTTTACTTCTTTCTTGCCCTAAAGTCAACAATGTTAACTTGTTTTGCTTATTTAACAAAAAAAATCTCATATTTGTGGAAGGGAAAATAACGCTTTGAACTAAGCTCTTTTGAGAATTTATACGGAAGTGCGAATAAACGTGGCGAAAAAGTAATTATATTTGTTTGCATTGCACCATTTCGACAATTATTTGAAGATGTCAAGCCTCGAGAACAAAATCGGTAAATAGAACTCTAGCTTGATTCCACTAACTGCGAGGGCGGCTGATCTTTCTTGCTTTATTTTCTTAAGGATCTTTTAAAATAGCTTCTGATCACGAAACCTCTTGCTTGAAAACAGAATTTTAGCTCTTTTAATACTAATGCACTAAAAAAATCAATGAAATTTCTTGCGATTTATTTTCAATAATAGTTACTTTCAAATAAAATAAGAGAAACACAGTACGACATTTAGAATCCATAAACATAAGTATCTATGGACTCTTGGCTGAATCGAAGTGACAATGATCGAATTTCCATAACCTTTCGACAGTTCTGAAAATAAAACATGTTGTATGTTTATACAGTAGGGAAAATTAGATAGCTCATGTTTATTTCTTTATGATGAAAGTTGGTTACAAATCAAATTTTAAAACTATAAGCATTGTAAGTGTTAGTTCTTATACAACGAGAGGATTCAAATTGCCTTTCGGCGTAAGATATTTCCATTTTCCTGTATGGTTGTTATATAAGTTATTTTCAAATAAAATAAGAGGAAAACTTCCTATCAAATGCTTTTCTCTACGGTAAACAAATTTAATATGTAGAATTAATTTTCAGTGCTAGGCCAGGCACATATATCTGATTTTAAATAGCCCAAATATTTAGTTGAAAATGGCAACTCAGAATTCAAGGATCTTAGTGATAACACCAAACTCAATAACTGCAGGCAGGCTAAATACCGCACCTATCTGTTTTAGATTGAAACAATGACCAACGATCAGGGGTTGGCGCAAAGTACGTGGAAGTGTACTAGTGTTCTTCCAATCTGTTCATTAGGGATTGAAAATAATTATAAGATCTCTGAAAATGGAGTGTAAATTATATGAAGCTGCTGCTAGAATGTGTAGGCAAAAGGTCTGTAAGAATGCATGTAGCACATTATAGTTAACTAAGATCTTAATTGGAAGAATTTGGGAAGAATTTCATCTGCCACCGATTCGCAAGAACTGGAAAGTTTATACTTCTGTTAACAGATGAGGTTTTATATGAAGTGTCTCTAGACCTTTTGTTCGAACCTGGGGTTTGTTGGATCATATATGCTTCTCCTTGAAGCTATTTGTGGGGAATTTACAGTATTTTGAAAGACTTTCCTGTGGTTTTTTTTTAATAAAATATGAGACAGATTTAACTTTAAGGTCATTATGAAGGATTTTTTTGTCCCATAATTGGTTAAAAAATTGGTAATTTTATTCCATGCTAATTTTTATCGACATGTAGTCTATTGCAATTAAGTATAAAATAAGATTTTATATATATATATATATATATATATATATATATATATATATATATATATATATATATATATATATATATAAGATTAATTTTCGTTAAACACCACTCCCTGGGTTTTCTGCAAAGGAAACCCAAAACTTCCTTTCTTGGAGAACAGAAGGAAACTTCCTCTTTCTTTTAAAATTTTTAAAAATCCTAACTGCGAAATAGCTGCATCTATCTTATTAAATAAGATATAAAATAGGTAATTAGAAGTTTTAGCTTGTATCTGAATTAGTTTCTTGAAAAAATATAACGTATAAAAATTGAATAGAATATTTTTTGAGTGAATGCATTAAGTTTTGATTCGAAGTACATATGGTGTCACTTCTCCCATGTGTAACACTCCCGCCTAAAGCTTGACTATGATTCAACCTAATAATAACCAGATTGAAAATGGTTGGGAATATAAAGAATAAATAGTTTCAAATAACACTTAATAAATCAAACAAAAATATCAAGGTAAAATAAAATGGATATCAAAAAAGATCGATACGTTTTTCATACGCAACAATTGTCTCGAATGGCTACATAAATGTAGGAAATTGATTAAGCTTATATACTGAATGTGTCCTGAAAATGAAAAATCATCATTCAATCTAGTAATCCGAGTAATATTTTCGTGAAAAATTATTATCTAGAAATAAATTTTAAAAATTTCAAGAAAGAATAAATTGTTTTGTCAAAAAATAATCACCGTTGGCACTTATCAGGTGTGCTAACATGCCGTGACTAGACAGAAACCCACGACTAATATTGGTAAATCTCTATGAGAAGTAATCATACCGATGCACTACCCTGCCAAATAAACAGATTAATTTGAATAAAGTCGCACGAATTAACGAATCAATTACTCTGTTTAATGGAATAGGGATTTGAGTACATGCAAAAAGGGTTCAGTAGGTTCTCTTTTTTTTAATTAAATTATTTGCTACATAGATTATTTATATCGACTAATTTTTTGACCAAACTTCACTTTTGTTTAATGTAGATAGAGTGTAAATGCAAATCTTCTAAACACTGGAATGGGAGAAATTCTTGCTGTTTAGAAGGCACAAATGAAGAAAATTCCCAAAGACATAAAAAAGGCTTTTAAACATTTATCAAACAATGAAACCGTATTTTTTACAAACTTACAAATTTTCAAAATTTTTACAATAGCATTCTATCTATTTTCATTACATTTTTCTTTAACAGAAAATATCAAAATTTATATGCTTTTCTACACTGAAATTTTATTTTTCTGATGTAGAGTTTGATGAATTTCGTCTTCTGTATATGAAAACATCTGAAAAGGAAGCCGATGACAGATTTTCAATGTTATTCGGTTCATAAATCGATTTCCTAAAAAACCACTTTTTGTCCGTTTGTCTATAAAAATGATTCATTGGCTATAAAAAAACATTAACTGAGAAAATCTGTTGGCTTAATAAAATTAAATTACATTCAATACCTGAAACATTTGAAGAATTCTGGCCTTGTAAAATAATAAATGAAATATGATTGTTTCCCATGCATTTTTGTATATTTTTTCAACTTATAGGTTTATTACTTGGGGATGTACGGCGCTGATTACGCATGGATCATGTTAGGGGATAATGATGATTCTTCATGGGAAATTGACTCAGAGGCCGAATGTAACGACCACCAACTGAAAAAAGCTGTGCAAGGCGTCATTTCGGTTGGAAGTCTTTACGAAGTCGTAGGGAATGGGACCCCGATTTCTGAAAAGGTACTTGAAAATTACTCTGCCTGATACACAAATTGAAATGTCATTATTATCTATCATAATATATTCATTCCTTTTGATTTTTCTCTTTTAGGAAAGAAAAATGTTTGTTTAAGTGAAACATAAAAGCTTTTAAAATTAAAATCGTTTTAATGTAGCGAAATTATCTTACTTATATAAAAATTGTATATTTCAAAAAAGCGTCATCAGAATTGTACTTATCATGTTACTTAGATATCGTGAATAACTGAATCAAAAATAAACAATAAGTAAATTTTATTATGTGGGAAATGAAGGGGGATGGAAACTTATTCAAATGATGTTTGGTTACTGAAATAACTGATGTGTGAATTCTCATCACTAATTAATTGCATTAAAAATAATTATTAATCGAATAAAATCAAATAATAAATCAACAATTTGAATAACCCTACTTTTTGAAACATAGTCAAATTTTCAACTTGATTATTACTGCCTAACTTTTAGACTGTAGTAATCGTGATAATATTAGCTTTGATTGTTAATAATTCAAAAATTAACGAAAAAATACTGAAAATAAAAATTAAAGTAAATAAAGTGTGAAATAAACCAATTTAAGCAAATAAAGGGTGAAATAAACCTTTTCAGTTACCAAAATTTGATACCAATTTAAACTTTTGAGTTACAACTATGATGAAGCAAGGACACACAACTCTTTTATCAAACTTTTTATTCTGAACGAATTCTAGATACTTTCAGTTTGATTAACCTTTCATGAACTCGATGCATTTGTTATTTTCATCCTTCTTTATTTCATTATATATGTTGTTACTTCTTAGTGCCTAATGAAAGCAATAAAAATTAAAAAGTACCGAAATAAAATAATACCTATTGTCTTCAACTTAGATAAAACATCTTCGCAAAATAAAGCGTTTGACTATTTGTTGCCTACAATGCTTCTATGGGATATTAATTAAAATTTCATTTGAATGAAAAAAAGCTTTAATCGCTGTTTCGATCGAGACCCAAAGAACTGAAAGTATCTGGCCAATCTGAGTATAAGGCGAAATCGCTTAAATTTGATTTAACCAAATTTCAGAAAGGTTTGCATGACGCCATTGTGCTTATTTTTTTAATATTCCTTATTCTTATAATTTCCCTTTTATAATGCATATATTGTTAATTCGAAAAACTGAAAATTGTTACTGATTTTTTCAAAATCATGAGATCTAACCACTTTGGTCATGTTCAACTTAAAATATAACTATTATTCTTAAAAAATAATTTCTGAAATTCTAGATATAAATACATAGTTAATATCAAAGAGCTTATTTAACTATAAAATAATATAAACATAAAAGATTTAGAAGTTCGTTTTAATTCTGATATAGCTACATTTTTAAAAGTACTTGAAAATTCACGAAAGCTTATTGCAATCTCTTCACATTCCTTTTATAATCTAACAGGAACAGAAGTTATAAACAATGATAAAAATAGTAAGATTTGAACAGTATTTTTTTAGTGATAAATAAAAGCTAACTAGCTATCAAAAATGTTGCATTTCTTCCATGTCCCTCCCAAAAAAATAATTTTATTATCTCACTTGGAATAATTTAATATTTATTTGTAGTCCCTACCAGAAGTACTGGAGGAAATCGAATTTGAGTTCGACTTTAAATCAAGTGGTTACATCGCTCAAACATATGACGCTGTCTGGGCCATTGCACTGGCACTGAAAGAAGTAGAAGAATACTGGAGATCTATAAATTCGACGTTTACTCTGGGTGATTTCACTTACGACAACGCTTTGATGGCTCATAGCATAGCTAAAACCGTTTCCAATCTACATTTCATGGGTATTTCTGTAAGTATATAATAAATCAAATGTAACGATTATCATTCTTTTCATATTATCTCTATTTCTTAATGTTTTTACTTATTTTGCAGAAAAGAGAATGTCAGAGAACTACTTCCCTAACAGGAAACATCAAAACCATAGCAATCTTTATTTATTTGAGCTTTTAAATGCAATTATTAAGGCTTATAAAATAAAAAATGCTTGATTTATGTTATCACATTACTGTATATTTTTATGAAGTAAGCACTTTTAAGTCTACGAAAACGGAAACTTTAAAAATAATGATATAAATATTGAAAAATTGACTTGGAAGGAAAGCTATTTAATTAATTATGCAATTTCTTAAGATTTAGACATCTCTCTTGACAAATTCTTTATTTAAATGAAATTTAAAATTTATTCTTGTTAAAAATGGAACTATGCGTATCTCTGTATCTATGCGAACTTTGTATGCGTATTTATGTTTGTATAAAATGTTTCAAAGTATAATACAAATTTAAAGTAATATTAAAATAAATTACTATGAAATAAAGTATTGATTAAACCACTATAAAAACAAGTAAAATTTCACAAATGATTTTTACGGCTCTGTGCGCAAACAGCTTACAGTGCCAGAGATATTTTTGTATATCCGTCTTGTTATACTAATCATTTTCATTTTAAGTTTTCATTGTTATACTAATCATTTCAATTTTACTAATCATTCAATTTTAAAATTTAATCATTTCAATTAATTAACTGGTTTAAAATTCGACGTCAGAAATTTGGAACCACAATTTTCATAACAGGATTCTTGTTAGAAAACATTGCATACATAAATCATAGACCTAAAAATATTGAAAATAGCAGCTGATAACTTTGTTATATCTATTGCATTTCAATGAAGAATGATTGCATTGCAAAAATATTCTTTACTATAAATTTGTCATTTTAACAATTAATCGCAAAAAAATATTCGATGTTTAAAGTCTGAGAATTTGTTCTTTTCCTTTTATAAATTTTCGGACTATAACATTTTAATTTCAGAAAAAATAATTATTTGTTGGTGTTTCATCAGTATATAAATTACTATTTTTTCACTTTTTGTTTTGCATTTGATTTTTATGTATTATGTAATGTATTTAATTCATTAAAATTTTTCCAAAAAGTAAGGATATGAATAAATTTAATTAGTTTTTAAAGCTAAATTTTACATGTTCTTCAACAATAACTGATAATATAATAAGGAAATTAATGTTATTCGTAAAATGAATATATCTGCGCAATCTCTTATCATTGAGAGTTTATGAGACAGGGTATAGTTTTTTTCGCAAAGCTAAAAAACAATATTTCTGAAACAATAATAGTCAAAGTAATGATATTTTATATAACATGCTATATTTTAAGTAACAAGCTATTAAGCGCTTTTATATTACAGATTACTATACATTTTCTATATGTAGATTTACTTTACATTTTTAGGGGCCTGTTTCATTTCACAACTATGACAGAGTAGGAATTACGGCATTTCATCAAAGGCAAGGTAAGAAAACTTGCGAACACTTCTTTTATGCCGCACTTGATGCAATGTTATATTTCGAAGCATGTTTAAAAATTATGAATTGTCGCAATATATAAAAATTGTCGAGCATTTCAGGTATTTAATTAATTTTTTATTTCTAGGAAATAATCTAAAATTAATAGCTATCTACACTCCTGATACTTCAAAACTGGAGTTCGAATGTATAGCCTGCAGTGATATAGAATGGCAAGGTTAGTTCAAAATATTTATTTAGAAAAAAGCATAACTTTAAAAAGTATTCCAACACTTAGCATAGTCAACTCTTAACATATAATGATTCAAGTAGATTTTAAACATTTTATGAATTAAATTCAATTAATTCAAGATTCGAATTAATTCTTTCCCTTCCTTCATAGTAACTTGTAGAAGACCCAAACAAAATATCGTACTGTCTTCTAAAATATAAATTCGTTAAGACACACTAAAATCAACTCGAATAGTATAGGACCGATATGTAATACTAGATTTACTCTTAAGCCCTAATCGGATTTACTTTTTAGTCGTCTTCAAAACTAAGCTAACAAGACGATTTACTTCTATTCCGCTCTTTTACTTAACATCGGAGAAATTTTTTTTGAAATAAGACTCTCTCTTTCCATTTCGTCCAAGTAAAAGCTTTTAAGATAACAAAAGTGGTTGGTCAATGAAGCTTCTACATTTTTTTTTTCATAAAAAATATATCATTTTCAAAACATTACTTTTTAAAATTGTCATAAATAGAAAAAAGTAATAGTGAAAAATAACAGATGTTCTCAAAACACACACACACACACACAAGATGTATGAGCATCAAGAAAAGTAATTAAAAAGCAATTTTTGAGTTATTTAATATAACTAGTGAGGGAGAAATATTTAAATTCAATTCGACAGCTGAAAATTAATTTTATACCTACTAAAATTAATATTTTTAAATTGACTTTTAATGCCTTTTTAATGCTTAACTCTCTATGTGAATATATGTTGTTGTAGATGCTCTAAAGTATGATTTTCTGATGAATATCAGTCAACTCTTTAAAGCTCTATATTATAACCTGAAAATCCCTTATCGACTCGGTTATAGTATTTTTTTCTCGATATTTTGCACTTTATTTTACTAAAATATATTGTATTAATATTTAATGTAAAATTGTTCTGACTCATTAGACAAAATACATTAACGTTTTCCGAAAAGCTGTGAAAATAAGTTATTTGAATTAAACATAATGATAATTTTAAATGATTAATATAAATTTTAGCTATTCTGAATTGACTTCTACATACGATACCTTTAAATAGAAAGCTATCTCATATTCTTAGAACTATATTAAGTACGGTCTTTAGGCAGATAGATGAATATGAGACTATTATTCCCTTGAACAGCTGAATGAATTATTTGGATATATTTGAAATTAATGTTAAAGAATTGCAGCTTATTTAATCAATCTAACAGCTATGTTTAAAAGCCATTTAATAGATGTCTTAGAATTATTACTAATAATCTATAATAATGTCAAAATGTGAACATTAATTGCTGCTACCCTATCATCTAATTGATTATTCTAACAATAGATTAATTCATCAGCTAAATTATGGTGTACTATTGATTCATTCTGCTATATATTCAGTCAAAATTCAGATAGCAAAAGTTAAAAACTTTTTAGTTTCACTGAAGGTCTCTATTATTTATTATTGTTACGATATGTATTTTACAAGCAATAAAATTATTTCTATGAAAAAATATTTAAATAAGGTTATTTATGTAATAGGAATAAATCGGTCTTTTTAATGCTCACGTGTTTTTTGTATTTACAACCATTAACTACTATTGAAGAAAAAAATATAACATCTATTTAAATCCTTTTATGAAAACTGAGCATTAAATTTTAGTAAATATTTTCAGGATTGATGAGATCATTTATGTATCACGGCTAGCAAACTTTGATCTAATTCAATATTTGAACGATGCAAAAGGTTAAATACATACACCAAATTGACTCTGCATCGTTTGCTGACATTTCATGAAAAAAAAGTTACTCGAGTGTGATTTAAATCAAACTTATTTTCATTCCAAATAATACGACCATTGAGATATCAAAAAACGTAACATTATACGATGTATTTAAATAACAGCTTTAGATTAAAATTAATATCGCATTAAATATATATAAGCTTTCATACATATATGATTTGCCTAGTAATACAACAAACTGATGGAACTTCTGGTTACTCCAAATGAATATGTGTTGTTTTTATCACTTTGAGACGTATTTGTTGCGCTAACACAAATAGAGTTTATCTCTTTTATGTTTAATTTTGAGCAATATTATATGCAAACGATTTTGATATCTCTCTCAAATTTATTGTTGACCCTGTTGATAATTAATTGTACTGAAGACTTTTCTGATAATTGGTGGATTGAATTCATGGAATTATGAAACACTTTTACAAAAAAATTTATAATATATTATAGAAGAATACTTTAATTCTAAAAGGACGAATAAATATGATCAATTTTTAATTACCTCGATTTTATTATTTTAGGAATAATTAATAACTTATTCTTGAAATAGATTAACAGGTATATGATACAAGATTGAAGTGGACATTTTTAAAAGATTACTAATAAATGAGAAGAATTAAAGTCATTTGCAATTCTGCTTTGGAAAAGCATTCTTAATGGGGCTGACATTTAGCAATTTTGATCCCCAAAATAACTCCAATATCTTTCAATTTTTTCTAAAAGATAATTACAGTTAATTTAAATTACTTTCATAAAATTCTGCAAATATAATGCTAGTAAACATAGTAAAAATTATACCATGCCTTCAGGGGCCTATTTAAGGAATTATATCTTTTATTCTCGAATTCCTAGACACAATTTATACATTGAAAAAAATAAAATTCTTAATTATTTTGGAAATTTATTTTTGAAAAAATTATGGTATGAAGTTGCTTCATTTCAGAGTTAACTCCTTTGTTAGATTAGTGCTTTTAAAAAAAGGTTGATTGAACTTATATATATTTTTGGGAACAAAAACGAAGATATAATTCCCCATGAAATAGTTAAATGAACTTGCTTCAGCAGATAAAATGACTAGATGCTTTTCTAGGTCATTAATTTCCAATGCAGATCGTTTTACCAAAATTTGGTAGTTAATGACTCTTGGATTTGACTTTATCTTGTATTTCTTGCTAAAAAGTCTCAAGAGAACGAAAATGAAGTGGACATTAGGTGCTTAATCATCTCTTTAAGGGCGTATTCATCTTCTCATGTCTGACAGTGGTTTCATGAAATTGGTGGAAATATTTCTCAATAGCTTACATGAACTCTTCAATGACTACTTGTTATAAAGCCCACATATAATTAAATTTATGTTTTTTAGTTTAGTCCTTTAACTAAGTTTAGTTTAGTCCTTTAGTCCACTAAAAAGGGTTTATCTGCTTCCTTTTAATTATAAGAAGATATATATTTTTCGGACAACAGCATTTGTGATATGCTTAGTTCTTATAATGTTCTTTTAAGATTAAGAAGGTACTATTGTACTTTCTTATTTATCTCAAAAGAATTTTGGGTATCTGTTTTTACAATCATAACTTTACTTCATTCCTTCAAGGATTTTGGTAATTGGTACGATTTCGTGCGAGTTTTTATTAAATGGTATTATTTTCAATTACTCACATTCTGCATATCTGCGAAATTTTTACTAAAGTCCTACTTTACAATATTCCCAAGTTTCCTCTAATTTTGGTTTTTCTTCAGTTACTATTCGGTAATTAAAGGTTCATACAGGGCGATTAAATGTTTGTTCGTTTTTATTTCTTTTTGGAATTTAAAGAAATTTTAATTTGATTATAATTTTAGATCGCTGAATAATGATTTTTATGCTATTTTGTGGTTCCACTGTTACAATCGTAAGGCGATGATATCCTATTCCAGATTTATTCCTATTAATACAGGGATTTTCGAATATCTATATTCACTGTAAGCTCTTTAGATACAATTTAAAAATATTCAAGCACTTATCTTTCTTGATACTCACTCTATATAATTAAACTTCTCAACATGATACGCCTGTTATTTAATCCAAGAAGAATGTAGTAAACATATCTATACTCAAAGCTCAAATACCATACACAGCAAACCAAGAGGTTTTGTTTTACTGTCATTTAATATAAATCAAAGAATAATGGTTTTTATTACAACTTCATCATTTTTCTTTCAGTTCTAAATTCCCCTTAGATAAACTTAGATCATGAACAGTAAGTAATATTGAAAACATAATACATTGTAATTTAAAACATAAAATACCAGAAATTTTTCCTGCGATTTTTTTAAGCTCAAGGTTGAAAATTAAAAGTAATTTGGAATATATAGACTTATAAATCATGCAATTTACCAAATAGATTGAGCATTTACAAAAATAAGATTTTACCTCAAAATTGACATAGCCCGTCATATTTATGAATAATTAAGTGACGTAATCCAGGATTGTTTTTAAATAATTATAATTTATCCAATACAGCTCAATTACTCCACACTTCATAGGTGTTCCTAATATATAACCAAGCTTAGCTGAAACTTTAATTCCGAACATCATTGTTAAAAATATAAATAAAATATATACATTCTCTTTAAATAACTCATCAATAAATATCTTCCAGTTTTAAAATTTGATATGAATCTTGAACATATTCAAATAGTAAAAAGTTATAGTAAGAATTTTAAAAGTTGTACTACAGTTGCTTCTACATTAACTTCAAAAACGACGATCCTTTAATGATTGGAAGCTGGACTATAGTACACATAATTGTCCTTTGTCCTATTTATTTAAAACAACTCTCCCTGTGTACTTACAAGCTCTTTCTTCAGTTACAAAGACGCTATTAGAAAATTTCCGACAAGCTATTCTTTTGTATTCTTTCAATGAATCAAACGCATCAAGTACTTTTCCCTCTTTCAATAGGCTCGTAAATAAAAGGGGATGCTATTTGTATAGACAGTAGAAATGCATTACATTAAAAATGCAATTCTAGCGCTTGTAAAAAACTTTGCAAGCGCAAATAAATGAAAATTAGATAAATATTGTAATAATTTTGAATTTCACACATTTGATAAAATAAAAAGCAAATTTTCTACTCCCTGGTGAAACGAAGAGATATTTGGGTGAAAATACTTTCAGTGATTAAAAAAATGCCAAAACCTCTTTTTGATAAAGAGATGAAAATTTTTAGTGAGAAGAAACAATATAAGCAGCGTAATAATTAATAAATTCCTTTAATAACTGTGCGGAAATTACAAAATTTCAGTTACTTTATTGCTCCCGCTTTCTTTAAAAAGCTCAAAATGCATTAAATGTTTTGAAAAAAGAAATAATTGTTTAAACCTAAAATAAGGAATGAAATTCCTTTAATTTAACTTTTAATGAGATGAAGAAATTAAAAAGTTTGATGAATGTAAATATTTAATTACTAGCATAATTTCAAGTTAAGTGCTATTTAAATCGTTGAAAATCATAATGCTCTTTCGTTTCACTTTTTTTTTTGATAAATAATTATTTGTTTATTTTTGTTGGAATGCACAAACGGCAGGTTACTAATTCGTAACAAGATTACTTTGTTTATCCTTATTCATGTATATTAAAAGGTTGGTTTTAAGCATAATTTTGTTACAGGTGGAAGCCCCCCGATTTCAAGTCGCAATATTATTTTAAGAATAGCCATATTGGATCGAAGAGTGTTCATTTGTGTCACTGCTTTAGCTATCCTTGGTGTTAGCCTAGCTCTAACTTTCTTGTCCTTCAATCTGTATTACCGAAAAATCAAGTAAGTAGCTTTATATTATTTCCATAACGGTTTCTATCAGTGATCAGAATCATTTTAGAAAATTCCTAGATTTTTTTCTCTCAAACTATATTTAGATAATCAAATATATATTTACACAAAAAGGACTTTAATTATGGAATGATGCATAAAACAAATTTCCTTTCATTTGGCAGACCGATGTATTAAAAGTTCAAGTCTCGTGACTATTTATTTAATATGATACATTAAATATTACTTTTTTAATGCTCTTAAAAGGATGATACTCATAATCAATCACATGGCAAAAAACAACTCCCAAGCGTCATCTAATACCACTTTGTCTTATTATGCTTTACAATTTCATGTCTTTCTCTCTCTCTCTATCTATCTCTCTTTCAAGCTGAAGAAGGAATTCCAAATTAAATTGGTCAATTGGTACGTCACAATTGGCGTATATAACTTGAATATAAATTGATAGCGTCCCAAAATTCATTATCTCTGGGATTATAATACTTTTAAGTTAATAATAATATTATGATCTAAATGTGCGCAACTAGTGCACACTTGTTTGTACTTTTTGTCCAATACGTTTGAACATGAATTTTTTTATAAGAAGAAACATATGTATACAAATTTATTTTTATTTTTATTTTATTCTGTTTCTAGAAACCTCAGACATACTTGAATATATATGACATGCAGGACATTGGGGTAAAATCTAACTTTTTGCGTGTTTATTGATATATACAAAAAAATTCTACTAAATTAATATAAAAATAAAATATTTTATGATTTTACTACAAAGAAAAACAAACTTTTTAACTATAGAAGAATTGCATAAAAAATGTATTATTTATTACTAAGAAATTTTTCTGTTACAGTATAAAGATCCTGCATCTTTGTTTTTGCTTTTTTCAGATAATAACCGAAAGACATCGATGAATTTAAATTAAGGCTTCTTGAATTTGAATTAGAATTTCCTTGAATGAAATCTTACTTTTTGAACAATCTAAATAATGAGTTCATTTTTTGTTTATATAATATTCTCCAGATAAAAACAATTATTAAATTATTTTGATGATCATTTTCGTAAGTAAATTATAAAAGTAAATAAAAGTGATCAAACTCAAAAGACATTTATTTTACCATTTCGTTATTGCAAATTAATTAAAATACTTTTTATGAGTTTTTTTAATTGAAAGTTAGTAAAAACTGTAATTCATTTTAACAAATATAGCATAAAAGCTTATAAAACCATTTACAAACACGCAATATACGTTCAAGTAGTAGAATCAATATACATGTTTCCTCAAACAAAAGTGATTACACAGCGATTAAGTAGCAGTTTACTCCAAAAAAAATTATTTTTCTCTTCAAACAGGCTGTTAAGTCTTGCTTGCTTTGAAACGAATTTGCAAAGAAGTTTGCAATAATGTTTAATTGAAGATAAAATTACACTTTTAAGGGGTTAAAAGAAGAATTAAACCACGCAAAATCCTATTACTTTGTTTTTAACAATAGAATTATGAGAAACGTATCGTGTTAATACAACTAGGGAACCCTTTACATTTCGTAAATGAAATAAGAAGGAAACTAGAAACTGAAGACCTATTTTAAAATATTCTGAATTCTAATGCCAAATTGAAAGACCATAACTAAAACATTTTTTCCGAAGCTTTTGGCAAAACTAAACATTACCGCAAACAATTTTCGTCTTATCATGCATTATTTAACCACATTATAAAATACATTTTCATTTCTTAGTTCCTTTGTAACACACATTTTTAGTGGACAGTCTAGTGGGTATCGATGGCAGAAAAATTAATGCAGCATTAATCCTTCTAGAAGAACATTCGATTGTTTTTCCCTTTCTTAACAATGAAATGAATTCTTGAATAAATCCGGAAGAGAAGAAGACTCGAATTTGTGCTGCCATCTATTGTCTTTATATTAAATGTATTTTTGTTAATAGTTTACCATAAGGCCATGATCCATTTTAAAGAGGCAATTTTGAATATCTTAATTTCAAAAGTAACTATTACCCGGGAATTAGTTGCATTTTCAGGCATTTTAGCTGCATTTTTTCTTACTGTGCTTCTTACTGGAAATCAAAGATGAAAAATGAGAAATTTTTGTTTTCCAGTGTAGTTTATCTTTACTGATTTTTGCAGGAAAAAGTCTTTAATATGCAGTGGATGTCCAAATATAAAGTTTCTCTGTGTAGATCATGTAATACCGTTTCTGCTTTCTAAAAAAATCTCGTCTATGACGGCACAAGCTGCAGTTCTTAGAAAGCTATGAGTAGGAGCGATTATAATTAATACTTAAAGTTTTAGATATGTTCCAATATATCATAAAATGTAATATATTAGAACCATGTTCAGAACTATTTTGAAGTTATAACACTACACGTAGTTTTCTATTTATGATTTTCAGTTGTCAATGGTTATAATTTTGTTTTGTTTTCATTTCTTTATTTACTAAATGACTAACTGAAATGAAATAAATTTTTCCTTAATATGAAAAAGTGTAACATAAATTCTTACTTGTAATTTGATTACATAAAAAAACAACCTTCCTTCTGACTCGTTCCAACTTTAAATATGATGTCAACTTCTGTTGGCTGTTACTAACATTTGATTGGTTCCCAGAAAAAGAACAGTGAATTCTGAATTTCCGTATTATGCTTATATATCTGATTAAGTATCCTTTTTCATTTAATGCTCCATCTCTTTTCATTTTTTCCTATGATAATCCTTCATTTATAGACGAATATTAATTTAAAAACTTCCAGTATGTTGTGGAATAAAAGATGATTAAATTCTTTCTTTCTTTTTTTAGATTTATAAAACTATCAAGTCCAAACTTGAATAATTTTGTGATCGTAGGCTGCATTTTAGTTTACATCACAGTCATCCTATTAGGCATGGATCATGGAACATTGCTTGATGACAATCATTTTCGCATTGTTTGCTCAGTAAGTATTTTTCTAATTCATATTCATAAATGATAACTGAAATATCTCCATATATGTATTTTGAAAGTCATTTTTGAAAGTAAAGTTTAATATCGAATAGTTTCATTTATCCTTTTACACTGTGATAAGATATTTTATGCCTTTTATAATTGGAACTAAAAACCCTAAACGACAAAAAAGACTCTAAATGAACAAAAGGACAAAAAGACTCTAAATTTAATGAACCAACACTAAAATCAAAGGACAGAGTCACAATTGTAGATGAAAATGGAAAAGGAATTAGTCAGAGTAAACTGGGACGTATATTTAACATAACTCATAATTAAACTAGTAAGTATGCAGGAATATTTTTAGCATTTCAAAATAATAATTAAAATAATAATGCCACTTTTAATGAATAACTTTAAATCAACTATATATATATATATATATATATATATATATATATATATATATATAT
>JAOUZG010008502.1:1089604-1106514 GCA_026289955.1 Argiope argentata | reverse complement strand
ATATATATATATATATATATATATATATATATATATATATATATATCGTTTTCGAGTAATATCAATTCTAATAAATAAGCAAAATGAAAATTCATCATGGAGAAAAATTCGCTTTTAATGTATATCATTCATTTATGAATAAAAGGTTATTTCAATTTCCAAAATCAAATTTTCAATTTGTTTACGGAAGGATATAAAGTAAAAACAATTTCTTTTCTTTTCACAGAAAAACATATCATGTGAGTAAATATATAATTTATAATTCAACAATACCATAAGCTTATTTTTAATCTGATACTTAGTTTCGAATTATTAAACAGAAAATACACTTTATGAAGATTAAAAGTTTTCACAGGAATAGTATTTAATCAAAGAAATATAAGCACGTGAAACGCATTAAATGTCATACGATTGCCATTTTTAGATTTATTCATTTATTTTGAAATAAACTGGAAAAAATCGGATGAAAATTTTGGATTTTAACCGTGTAACTACTAGTAAGTTTTGGCTGGTTCTTTCTCATTTACTGCTCTTAAAAGTAACAGTAACATGGATCAAAATAAACCAGACTGACGATTTCGAAAATTAAAATGAGTTTATAGTGTTTTTAGTCTTCCTGATTTCTTAAAATATAAAAAATGCATCGCAGGAATTTATGCTAAATTCTTAAAATGCATGCCGTAAATAAATCACGTAAAATTATATACAATAGCAATAATGACTGTCAGCTTAGGTATAATAATATAACTGTAAGAAAAGTGTTAATTGTCCTGATCGGGAAATATTGCTTTTCGAGACACATCGAATATTCTTAAATCTTAAATGGTCACAATAAGTATTCTTTGTGGTTTGAAATCTTGAACAGATTTGTCTATTTGTAAAGTTTCGATCGAATAGACAAAGCAATAGCTATACAAACTCTCCAAAGCTCTTGACTGAGTGTAAAGTTCACTTCTTTCCTTTCACCCGCATGGACTTTTTTTATGCGTGTATACGAATGCCCTTCAACCTTTCCTCTCCGTACATTTTCCATATTTGCATTTTGTCTGTTATTTCTTTTTCTTTCAAATAATTTGTTTTTCTTTTGTCGATAGCAAAATCCATCCGAAATTGGAATTATATTAGTGTTTGATAAAACCGATTTCATGTAACGTAATCTGAAACAATATTACATTTCGTACTTTAATTATCATCTTATTTGTGATATAACATTTTTAGAATAGACACATATGGTTTAACCATTTGAAACAAAAAAATATGTTTATTAAAATATGATTGAAAATCTCCATTATCACGATACTTATGTATCACTACAAAGGTTCATGCTGTTAGTAGCAAATACCATAATCTCTATTCTGTAATTTTGCGTTCAAAAATTTCTTTAAAGTCAATTCCACATATTTCTAAGTGATTGTGAATAAAGGTTTCTTTTTAAGTCACTGCTTACTCTTAATAATAATAAAAAATTGCATTAAATAAAAACCTCATAGTCGATGTAAGATGAAGAAATTCATGTAATAAAATAATTCATTTAAACTGCTGGTGAGTTCCATACTTTTGAGAAAAATACCAAAAGTTCAGTACTACCGTCTAGCATTCAAATGGTTAAACGTAAGATAGGTGAAGTATCTGTGCATTTGCTCAGCAACAAATCAAAACATTTTTTCAAGTGTTTCTTTTTATTTATTTATTTTAGGTTAACAAGGATGAAAGAAACGTCGTATATCTCAATTTGCGAGAGCATTGCAGCTCAACCCACATGGTGAAATGGTTAGGAAGTTTATACATATACAAAGGATTTCTGCTGGTTGTTGGATGCTACATGGCCTGGGAAACTAGACATGTCAAAGTTCCCGCTCTCAATGACTCTCAATATATTGGAATGAGCGTCTATAACGTTGTCATCACAAGTGTTATTGTTGTGGCTTTAGCAAACGTAATTCCAGCTGAACGCTACACTTTGACTTTCGTCCTGGTGTCTACACTGATATTCGTTTCAACTACGATGACGCTTTGCATACTCTTTGTGCCAAAGGTAAATTTTTATGATCGATACTGCTCATGTAAACTAGTGCACGTCTGTATTATGTTCTGTTATCTGTTTAAACATTAATTTAAAAAAAACGTTCAACAAAATCCAAAACAGATAGAAAATATTACTATTATTCATGCAGATACACGTATTCTTTTTTCTTGAAGTGAGAAGTAAAATATTACTTATAAGATTTTGAATTCACACATGACTATTATCATGGAATATTTTAATAGGTGTTTAAAACATTTGCTTTTATTTCTGTTCAGTCGTTTCTTAGCTTAAGGAAAAAGAGAAGATAGTTTTTAATATTTTTAAATAGCATTTCTTTACTTCATGAAATTTCCATTTAGAATGTTAAGAATTAATAAGAGTCATAGATGAGAAACAAAACTTTACAGAGCTAAGCAATTTCCAATGCTTCATTCTAATGAATAGATAGGAGCAGTTTTCACCAAATCGAGATTTCAGAAAATTTTGTCAACACAGAAACAGAAAATATGACCCACACTTCTATGATTTTTCTACTGGAAATTTCTGAAACTTGTTCAAACCAACTTGAAAGAATGTTTGGTCTGAAAATTTAATCAGTCCTGAAGCATTCAAAGTTTTCTGTCAAGTCTCCGAGTAATAGCTAAAGATGCATATTATATTACCATTTTTTTTTATTCCTATAGCTGTATGTTTAACTTTTATATGTTTATCGTTCGTTTTTTTTGCTGTGAATATTTTAATGAAGCGTATCTGATCATCTCTGTATTTTCTCCCTCCATGTATCAAATATAGACTCATTTATAGAAACAAAATTCTCTTCTACTCGCAAATTGAAATTCATCAATTGTGAGCTCAAATATTCAATATCTATGTATTCTCAAAAAACAAAAGCTTTATTATTACAAAATTCAAAACGCCAACTTAAGATGTATTGGTTAAAAAGAATACATCATTCCTGAGCATCATCATTTAAAATCAGTACATAATAGGTCTTATGCGTGTGTGTGTTTTAAATTAAAAGTATATAGAGGTACATTAAATTTATTTAAATAATAAAAAAAAGGTCAAACTTTTTCTAGAAAATTCAATTACTTTCTTCACTTTGAAATATAGTTTAGAGATATTAGCCTTAATTCCTCATGTTGCTCCATTACTGTTAAACATTATTTCTTAGATATAGACCACATTCCGTGTTTATCTTGATACTGAACTTAACATAGATTGGTACTAGTGAACCAATCTATGAGCATTCGATAATTTTGAACTTCGTCCTTCAGGGAAAGAATCCACAATGTATGAGATACGCGGTCACACGATGATCTTCCTGTGTTTCCAACATAAATAAATTATACCATTGATATCAAAATTTAATTAGTTTAAGAGTAATTTTAATGGTAAATGTCATAATTCGAATATAAAAATAACTCCTATATTATTTCAACCTGAATTCAAAAGAATTGCAATAGTTTCATTTACGAAATTAAATATGTCTTCCGTCAGTTCAACATTTAATATTAAATTTTATTTTGTATTTAGATTCACACGATTTTACTCAACCCAGATGCTGCAGCTGTTGTTGCAACACCAGGTGTTAAAGTGGAATGTAAAACACGTCGTTTTGCAATAGATGAGCCCAGAGAATCCTTGTATCGAGCAGAAGTATTAAATAGAGCATTGAAAAGAGAATTAAAAGAGGTATTCATCAAATCAATTTTTCAAGTATAGATAAGTAAGTTAATTATCATTAAAATATATAGAGCCCTGATCGTCTCTTGTTTATTGGTTGTAAAATTAAATGGTAAACGAATTAGCTAAAACATCTTTCAATGTTAGTTGTTAATTCATTGCAACTGAATTTTTTTATATATATACTAAGTATAATATTGTTTTTTTTAATTCTTATTTTTAAAAAAAATTATAAGAATCATTTTCTGCTTCTGTAGTGCTTGAAATCAAAGGCATTAATGGTTTACCAGAAGTAAAATACAAGGAAAAATACGCGGATTTCCAAACATCTGATATGACGAATTTTGAAAAAAAAAAAAAAAAAAAAAAAAAAAAAAAAAAAAAAAAAAAAAAAACGCCATAAGATACAATTATTTCATTAAAATCTCTTCATGAGCTAGAAAATTTTTATACATAACTTACATCTTCTATTTATCTATACGAATCACTCTACATATTTTTCATATAATAAATTTACACTCTCACATTTATTCGATAATTTACAACTCTATTCGATTATACTTTTATTCTTTGGAGATTGTACTTCCCTTAGTTTCTTCATGTAGCCAATCGCATTAGAAATGTCTGAAATTATTGACTATGAATGTAGCGTAATAATTATATTTAAAAAAATCTTTTTTAGTGCATGAAATCAAAGTATTTAAGTTAAACAAAAAAAAGTTAACATTAGGTATTCGTAAAATTCCTTGAAAATAAAACATTTTTCATCTGCTTGGAACTTAATTAATATTCCATAATTGTCTTTTTTTTTTTTTTTTTGGTTATATAAGACGGAAAACGCGAAATGATTGTAAAAGAAAAAAGCATTAAAAAGGGGTTCACATTGTATGATCAGAAGAATTTTATAAAAGTGTATAAAAAGCTTAAAATTCATTTATATTAAGATGAAATATATTTAGAGGAACAAATTGTACAATCATTCATCAAAGAGCGATTTAATACAGAGAAAGCCAATTTTATTTTGGGGTTCATCTAATTTTTCAGAAAATTTTTATTGAAGTACATGTAATTAAGTAATGTATAATAAAAGATAACTGTGTTCGTTTACTTTTAGTTAGATGAAGAGTATAACAGATTGGCAATAAACATCGGACTTACTCCAACTCCAGTGCGGAAACCGACTGTTAGTGACCAAAGTCAAGTAAGTATCATTAAAGTAATATTTATCTGTTTCTTCCTCTAAACAGAATTATTATGTGCATTGAATCTTTTATGTGCTTTCAAACTGACATTTTAAATTTCTAATCATTAAAAAAAGTAGAAATAAAATTATTTGAGACTAATATCACTGTCATCTAAGCGATTCAATCATTAATCAATTATTATTAAAAGAACAATTCCCACAGAAGATTTTAAAACATTTTAGAAAACCTTTAAAAAGCTCATATGCAAGTTTGCTAAAGCAAACTTGAAATTCTCTTTATCATGGAAGAATGTTTTTGTTTGCTATATTTAGGAAACTCACTGTAGCAAAACTGAAGTATATTTAAAAATGCAATCAATTACAAAATATATAAGAAAGTAAAAATTGGGAATGTTATTAAGGTACACGGCTTAATTCTGTTCGCTTAGTTTAAAAAACTAACAAGAACATAAGAAATGTAAATCGCCAAACATTATCTCAATTCAAAATATGCTTCAATGAGAATTAAGCTTTTCAATTTTCTGAAAGAACGCAAACAAAGTTACAAGTGATTCCATGTATGCAAACGACAATTAAACACTCTTCAAGATTGTAATCAAAATTTCTCTCTCTTTATTCTCGAAATTACTAAATGAATTAGAAATAATCGCTTATTGGGACAGGTAATCCAGTGGACAAATTTATAGTAAAAAAAAAATGTATATATTTTTTAAAAAAGTTCCCACATAATTTTGCAATTGAAAGGAAAGGTTATTCAATATTCTTTTAAGGCAACCAATTCTCGTGTTATGTCTAACATTATTATAGTCTACAGAAAATAATACTTGACTCTATGTTGTTAAAAACAATTTTATTTTCCAAACGGTAGAATTTCTTTTTTTTTATTTATTAAAAAATATTGTATATCTCAGGACGATGACAGTGATGACGGTCTTCCTCCATGGATATCCGAATACAAAGATTATTCTTCCACTGGGAGTGATGATGTTTGGTGCACAAGTCGACCAACCATAGCCTCTGCGTTCAGTGCTATTCATCAAGTTGCTCTTCAAATCCCTTCCACTTCCAAAAGCCATCCCAACGAAATTGTTTGCAAGGTATTACAGTATTTATTTATCCTCGTCCTATTTGAGTTCGATTAAAAATTACAAAAAAATCGTGTTTATGTATATATATCCTGTCATAGCCCAATAGATGATAAATCACGTGTAAATATTAACTAGATGCGTTATTATTTGTTAAATTATATGTAGGTATTATTTTTTAACAAATAATGTTAATAGTTCTTCAGAATTTTTATGTCCCTAAAATTTCTAGATTGTCATTCTGTGTACTCAATTCTACGTTTATTTTTTGCTTGTCTAACTGTTTGTTATTAAAAAAACTAAGTTCTATTCAATATTTCTGCCGATATTAATATAATTTCAGGTAATGCAACATGAAATTAGCTTGATTTTATTCAGATTAAATATTGTATTATTTCAAATCTCACGCGATTTAACCCTTATTTAATGTTTGTTTCCTTGTATTTGATAGGCATCTTTTACTCGAAATTATAATCTTTAGAATAGCATTCTTTATGTATAGGAAGGTTTCGTCTTTATCAAAACCTATTTTCTCTGTAAGTATAATGTTTTACTTATATTAATGTGCATCATAAAGGATTGCCTTTAACAACGTTTTTCGAAGTAAGCACTTACACCTATGTTTCATTTAACAACAATATTTATTAAAATTTGTTTCTTCATTTGAAATGTATATTAAATGAGTTTATTGATGTATATTTTCTCAGACAATTCTTCAATTTAATTTTAGCCTAGGTTTCCAACACCTTAGACAAAACTTCGGCCAATATCTCTACACTCCACTGTTTTAAGCAGAAATTTAAAATAAATTTTACTTCATACGTATCTTTGAACTCTTATACTTATTTGTTTTATTATAGGTTCAACATATGCCAGGACAATTAAAAGACATAAGCTGTTCCCCTCTTAGAGCGAGTTTAACAACGATTGGAAATCTTGATGCTTTATCTGCCGTATCTTCTAAGCCTGTCAGAAATTTTCTATCCGATAGAGCTCTTAATGAGCTAAAAAATCCTCAAATATCAAACAAAACTCAGTTTACTGTTTCTTCTAGTTTGTTATGCCAACCTGTAGAGAAACAGTTGAGATCTGAACCCAAATTATTCAGCGATAAACTGAAACAAGATGGCTCTAACAAACCTATATATTCAACTAAATCTTTAAATCAAATTTCTCAAGAAGAAAGTAGTCAATCGGATTGTAATTGGACAACAGCTCCTTTAAATGAAAGTACATCTTTTTCCACACCATTAGAGGATTTTATATCTTCTTCCAATAATGGTATAAGCAGTATTAAAAGCACGACAAAATCACTGGAGAATAACACAACTTCAAATTATCTGTCATGTGAAGATACGAGTACATCCACTCAAGAATCTTCAGATTTTCAAAGTAATCATCGATATGGAAATCCGAGCCAATCTCAAAATCCTACATTTTGCGAACTTTCTTCGAGCAGAAGTTGTAGTAGCAGCAGTAGCATGTGTGGTGCATCTGTCAGTGACTCTTCAGCTCGCACCAGTGACAGTCGAAAAGATTTTAACGTTCCAGCAAGCGACGCAGATACTCCTTTAAGCGAATATTCCTCAAATCCTACAGAACTGACGTTTTCAGAAGTCAAGGCTTCTTCTACTTTAATGCAAAGAAATTCGGATGACCATGAAAACAGTAACACAGAAGGAAATGAATGTGCTATTGATGCGGTATCATTAAATACAAATAATCCAAGTGGTGAAATAGTTATACAATTAGAAAACAGATCAATCAAGGGCTGCGATAAAAGAAACGGAGTATTACCACTTTCCGACACTGACAATTCCGCTAATTCCTCAAGTTCAGTATATTCAGATAACAAAGCCCTCTCAAGTGAAAATAATAATTTCGCAGAACAACCAACAGCAGCAGATAACACCGAACAATTGAGAGATCAAATATTTAGATTGAAAAGGGAATTGATACTATCTCAACTCGACCAGTCGGAATCTGTTGATTTATAACAAACATCGTTTTATAACATACACATCATTGGCACACATTTCTACAAAAATCATTGTTTTTACTTTTCACGACTTTTGATATGATCATTCAACACTGCAATTATTCCTCTCAACGTCAAGTATTCATGTTATTATAATCATTTCAATGTTCACAGCTATCGTATTCAACTCACCGAATGTCACTTACCTTGTCAAATAATAAGTGTTGTAGTAAAGTGAAACACATTATTTAGCAAACTGCCAAACACAAAGTAGTCTTTTAGAGTCCTAGATTGCAACACTGTATCGTTCCTTTTCCGTTGTGGAGCTTCTCAATCAAACATGCAACTAAAAATTGGTAAATTAGTGACATAGTTCATCCTAATAGTAGTAACTATTTATGTTAACCAGAGTGTAAAATACCAAATGGCATGATCTGTCACCAAAACAAATTTCATTGATTTTAATAAATATGCAAAAATTAAATTCATTTCCGAGCATTTATTACATTTCTACTCTTAAAAAAGAAAATGAATCAAGATTAAGACTTAGTCGAACCATACACAATTATTTGGAAAAATTATCATTCTGCATATCTATGAGAAGAGCTTGTTATATATACAGTTGTACGTGCCACTAAAATATTTCGAATCCAAACACTTAAATACTGATTTTCAATAAAGAATGTGTTCACTCTTTTGCCTGTTTTAGTTTTATTTCAGTAATTTAAACTGTTCATCCTCGTTTAAGCCACATAATGTTTGAGAATTAAGCTTTTGCTTCGGCTTTTAAAAAAAACTTTAGCTTTCGTTTAGTTTTTTTTTTTTTTTTTTTTTTTTCAAAATCTACCCATGGACAACTTAAGCATTTTTTAACACTTAAATTTATTTAATTACTCTCAACTATTTTCTTTTTAAATTAACATCATAATACCAGGGTGTTAACTAACGTAGAGTCAGTAAGAGTAATTGGAAATGCAATTACAGAGAGCATAGGTGAAGTCTAATAGAGATAAGAAGCATTTGATTTCTTTAGGCAGTCTCAATAACTTTCTTGCTTTTTTCTGTTTTATTTTATACCGTTTATTTACTGAAATTGCAATCACGTCAAAAAAAATGAAGCCAACATTTTTCCATCCTTCCAATTATTTGTAGGATTAAGTTGCTTTAAAAAAAAAAATTCTAGAATATAATGGCTATAGATTCAATTTCTATTTTGGAACAGGATAATATTTTCAGTTACGAGTGACAAATTCCATCAAAGTAATTAGAAATAAAAACTGAATTTTTTAAATTAAAGATGCGACAGCGTATCGTCTTGACAGTAACGTTCATCGTTTCATGTCAAACTAACAATTGATATTTTAAAGAACAAATTACCTTTCACGAATGGATTGGCTATTAATAACGCTTTGAGGCTTTTGAAGCCAAAATGAGAGAAAACAAGAAAATTGACATCGAAGCAGAAGAAAAATAAGTGGGGAAAATTTGATCTTGATTCTTTTCAAAAGGAAATGGATCATTAATGGTGAAAATGAAGGAAGTAACTTATATTGAACCATCAAGGGTTAATTTTTCAACAAATATGTCTTGATCATTAATATTAAAAGTATCAGAAAGGACACTATTCGTAAATTTCAGGTATTGAGAGAATTAACGGTGACCAACTGACTGCGACGGGTTTGAAGAAATGTCAATTTAACTAAAAAATTTGTTTGGTTGACTAATGTTAGTTCGCGATTTCCACGAGTTGGATAAAACTTATTCTAACAAACCATTCTGTTTAAGTGGAATATTTTTTTTCCTAACGTAAATATCAGAGAAAAGGAGATGAATAGAAGAATTAACGTTCTACTTTTAGTAAAACCTGTACTTTCTATTACTAAATTAAACTACTAAAGCGCATTCCCAAATCTCAAATATTTCCTTGTTTCGTCATATGAAACTGTTTTATTATCCGACAGAGTTGGAGATTATTATAAATTACTCCAAATTGAAGATATTAAATAGTTACATGGTATTTCATGAAAAATAGTAGAAAACAAGTACTTTGGTATCTGTATAATGAGTGATAATGTAAATTCTAAGGCAAAAAATAACAGTTTCGTATCACTCAAAATATATTCTCTTCAAATCAGATTGTAATGGTGACTAGAAGCCCAATTAGATGTTTGCAACACCTTGCAGCTTTTAGGATAATAATGAACGTCATTGTAACTGAAAATATTTAATTCATAAAAAAAAATTATTGTTTAATGAGCTGACTAGAATAAAGATACACACTTATATAAATTAGACATACCTCTCTTCTCATAGGATCATTCCAAATAGAAAAAAAAATAGTCTTTAAAATTCGTTGCCACTTACCCTAACTGGTCTTAAGTAACATTTTCAATATATACCAGTATGGAAATGGACTATATGTAAATAAAAAAAAAATTAAGATCCTACTGCTTTTGGGGTTGACTTTGCCACCAAATCACAAAACAACATCAATGTATCTTCAGCAGCAACTTCTCTCAGCATCAGGAAATTCACAGGAATGTTTAATAATAAATTATCTACTAATTGCTTTTTATCTTTGAATTACTTTCTGTTTTGATCATGCATTTCTCTCTAACAAATGTAAAAAGATTCTGGAAATTTAATTGAAAAACAACTTAAAAGAATTGGGACACTAGAAACCTACTTTTTTATTTTTTACAATCCTGCATCTAATGATTATTATTTATTATTATTATTGCGATATAAAGTAAGTACAAAGCATCAAAATTCTCAGAATACAAAAGTTAGAAAATTAAGATAAAGAAAAATATCATTAAAATATAATTTTTGGATTGCGAAACCGTGGCATAAAACGCAAGTAAAAGAAAGAGAGAAAGAAAAGTTATGATTATCTTACGTATAATCGTCAATATAACACAAAATATTAGAAAACTGATGTTTTTCAAAATCAGAAACTTTATTAATAGAAGTTACATACCAAAGCTTTCGGAATAATTACATAATGTTAAAACAAACTGAGTACAAATTATTAAATAATGCCACACATAAACATTTCTTATTTTCTTTATAAAAAAACTATTTAAAATTTAAGAAGCCATTTTTAAACATCTAAGTTTGAGAGAATTTATATTGAGATGACTAAGATGGTTGAAAATAAATCTCCGATTCAAATATTTCGGGGGAAATGCAGTGCATATCGCAAGCATAATGCACCATTGATACTAATTTAAATAGTTATTACATGATGAATATAATGGTATCAATGAACATGCTACAGTTCTCTTATAATATCCAAAATCTTAAGATAATTGGTCAGTGGTATTGCCAGCACAAAAGTGATTATGAAAACTAAAGATCCTAAAAATAAACACTTTCCAAGTATACAAGTATACGACGAATATATCAAGAAATCAGCTAAATATATATATATGTATAAATATATATATATATACTTCTCAAATACAAAACATTAAATATTCACAAAAATAATATTAAACTCTATACTACAGCAGAAACAATTAACATAACTAGAAAAAAAATAATGAAAGTTTTCTTCCAAGATATTAAAAGAAGTATGGTGCAATTTTTATGCTCTAACAAAACTTAGTGACCTGAAATAAAATGTGTCAACGTCAAAATGGCTTTATATGGGGAAAAAATACTTTGAAACAATCGAACAAATATTTTCAATAAAACTATTCATTAAATATTTAAGCCAGCTGCAATATATAAATAAAACAAATATCCAGTCACGAATCATAATAATTAAATTCTTATTGAGGTATATGCTGGTGTCTTAAATAAACAAATAATCTTCATTCAGAATTTTATTTCTGAGCTTCAAGAGAGAACACACTATGATTTTTTGAAATTCTTTTGCATTTCTATAAACAATGAGATACAATAATAAATTCAATACTGTTAAAACATAATACAGGTTGTTAGTTTTATTTCACAACAAAAGAGTATATAATTATAAAGTCAATTTTATGAATGAAACATTTTTAACACTTCATTTCGTAAAGTGAATACCTACAAAAGCATAGTAAGTTTATTATGAAGATATGTAATTATCTTCATAATAAACCTCTAGAAAATAGAAGACACTAACTTTTAAATAATAAAAAAATAGCAGACATATATGAACAATATTTAAGTTGAGTATACAAAGCACTACATCTGCATATATTTTACAACTTTTCAGTTTCCATTACGGACTTATTATATAAAGATGGCTAAATCTCTTCCTTCTTACAAACAGCTCTGTAAAAAGAGGGGGAAAGAACCACAGAATAGTTTTTTTTATTTCCTTGTGTTTATTTCTTTAACGACCGTGCGCCATAAGACAATATTTCTTAAAGTAGAGTATAATTCAAATTATGTATACAATATAATACAACAAATAAGTAAAAAAGAAAAGAGAAAATTTCATGAATTAATTTCTAAAACTTCAGTGTCAAACACAAGAAAGATATAATTAAGGATGTAATACGTAATAATTTTATAATTTGTCCAACTGTGTTTTTGGTTTGCGCTAAATGCGTTACACAGTAATTAACCAAAAACGACAATTATAACATTTTAATGAAAAGATAATATATAATCGAAGAATAGTTTTAGAGTGGACAATGAATTGACATACATTTTGAATGACTAAAATAATTGGTCATTTTCCATAGTAATTAACAATAACCAAGTCATTTTAAAATTACAATGCAGAAGTTGGAACATTTGTTTCAGTTGCAATCCAAAGTAAAACGTAAATATCACACCAGCTTTGTAAAATTTTACAAAGCTTTAAAAAGGACTAAACCTTTACTTAACAGTCAGAGAAAATTCGATCCTTGAATCAATCTACTTTGACTACTCCATAAATTTTCCTAACAAACCAGAAGCATGCAAAGAATCCAACGCAACCTATAATGAATAGAATTTGTTTAACTTTAGAATCTATTGAAAATGCATTATTTAACAAAGAAAAAAAATGAAAAATGAATACTATTAAAATATTTGAAGTTGTAATTAACATAAGACATGAATAAATCAAAGACGATATTTAAGTGTGTGTGTGTACACGCAATATTTTTTTACCTAATTTAAATTTTGACTACATGATTTTTATCTTAAATTAGCCTAAGTTATTTCATTTAAAAATGTCATGTTATTTCCTGATCCGAATCCGTCTTTCTTATTTAATTATTTTTAACATGAGCCTGAAAAATTGCTGACAATATCCCCAGACTCCAAGAGAAGGAATAAACATCCATATATATATTATCAAAGATTGCCTTTCCTAAATCGACATGTGCCAAAGAAATCCCTCTCCGAATCTCTTAAGTAAAATCAATAAAAGCAAAAAATTTCTCTGTTTTACTCTTGTTTCTTCACCATAAACAAATTATGCCTCCCGTGAAAAATGAATTGCAGTTTATTCCAAAAGTTTTAATCTTTTCAGCCTCGTATCTGCAAAAATGTTTACACACACGCACACGATTAATATGTATACTACAATATTGTCAGAAACAAAATCTGTGAAATCTGATTTACTATTTACGAATTGATAGGCCACGAAATTTGACACACAGATATATTACAATGGCATAAATGTCGCAACATAACAATGTAGAAAATATTAGTGAATTATGAAGAAATCAAAAAGTATTAAATTATGAATCAGAGAAAAATCTTTATTTCAGGGAAATTCTGTCCAATATGGAGTATGACCATCGTGCACTGCTCTACAAGATTCGCAACTTCTCAGGTTGATAAGGAAGTGCAACAAGTCTGTCCATCCAAACGGGAAACTGTTAATTGCTGGAGGGTCTTGGGAGCTGTTATGCTCTGCACGGTATATGTCTTCCTTGACTATACCATACATGTTCAATAGGACTGGATTCGGAGACCTACAGTTCCTATCTATAAAGTGAATATTCTCTTCAACAAAATCATGAACAATATGAAATCTGTGTGGTAACGCATTATCGTCCATAAAAGTGATGTCAGGGTCAATAGCTTCAAAGAACAACCTTACAGAGACTTCAAAGAACTTATCTCTATTGCGATGTTCAGTAACTAACCGTATTGATGATGTGTAGCCCCAGACAAGGATTCCTTTGCCCCAGAATCTCACAATTTCTATTACGTTGGGGGGGGAGCTCCTTGTTCACCCAAGATGAAGATTCAACAACAATCACTTTGAGGTGAATCTCAACTCACCACTGAAAAAACACTACCCCATTCTTGTTGTGTATAGGATTGATATATCCGGTTCAACAACAACCGAGCTTTCCTATTGGGTGCTGTTAAAAGGACACACAAGACTAGAAGCTGGGTTTAAAGAGTTCTCTTTGCTAAGCGTGTATATACTTTTTGCCAGGAAATTCTAATTCCAGACGCAGCGATCGAATCACGAGCGAGCAGAGAAGCCGTATTCAGCCCATGTCATCGGATGATGGGATCGCTTAAAATTAAGAAGCTATACTGAGCAGGGGTCGTTGCTCAGTAGCGGCTTCAGTTTACCTTCTTGGTGATAGTACTATTTGTTTGGAATTGATTCCGCCACATGGTTACTAATTTCGGAGCTACTTGTAACTATCGCACCATCCCCGTTTCAAATTGACCAGCTTCGAGCCTACCAACCATACTCCATCTCAAGGAAACATGTAAACAATTATAACTCATTCTCATTGCAAAGGAAAGAAACCTTATTTGTTTTAATGCAATATTTACATAACTGCAAGCAAAAATCCCAGAAGCTTAAACGCTCTAATTCCAGTAGTTCTTCAGAAATAAACGATAAGCAACTTCTAAGGTGAAATTGTGTTAGCCGTCCTTCAAAATACATAAAATAGATTCTATCAATTTTACTGGTATCGATTTAGAATTATTTTGAAAAACATGTTTGTGACGTAAATTTTGTCAATCAATGTATACACACACAAGAATGTGTATATTATACATACATACATAAATACATGCATGGATAAGATATAGATGCACACTGAATGGCTAAATTATAATGAAACCCCCTCCCTTTTATAACGTTGAACCAACTTTTGCTCTTCACACTGTATGGTTACATGATATTGTTAAGTGATATGAGAAATTTGAAAAATAATGCACCTTTCAATTCCTTACGATGAGATAGTAATGGGTCCAGATGCAGACGCTAATTTCAATCTCATTCCAAATTCTCAAATGGATCAGGATCTGACAATTATGAGAACCAATTAAGCCGAGGATTTTCAGTCAAGGTCTTCAAATAAACTGCGGAAAAGGCTAACTTTATAACAGGGAAAATTGCCCTGCTGGAAGTATCCATTCCGGCCCATTAACATAACAGAAAGTTCATGAACTGTGGAAACAGTTAAATGACCTCTGGCACGCAGACATTGCTTCACAATAATTAATGAATTCATACAATTGAAAGAAAATACCTCCCAAACCATATTATCATCACCAGGTGGAAGTATTGAGGCAATGCAGTTAGCGTCCACGCTTCCGTGTGGTTTTCTCCATATTAGCATTCACTGCATGGTGCAATTGAAAATGCGATACATCAGAGCACACGATCCTTTACCAGTCATACGCTGCTAAATTCTTGTGTTCCTTTGCAAACTGGACACATCTACTCATATTTAAGGCAGACAGAAGCAGCACTAGAACACATCGTCATCTTCCATTGCCTATACAAAGTAATGCTCGGCAAACAGTTCATTTGGAGACATACAGTGTTGCTCTTTGATTAAGATTCCTCTCAATTTCATGTACAGTAGCTCTTCTCCTAAAATGGACAAATCTGCAAAGATATCTTCCAGATCAAACAATCAATAGCCCATAAGGAACACAGTCCTGATACTGAGACCCACTCTTCTGCTTGGTTGTTCACTCTTTATAAACATTAACTGTTGCTCGTGAACATTTCACAAGTGCAGCCGTTTTGCGGCTACTGGTTCCAACGCTTTAAGCGCCTACAACTACACTCAGTTCAAACAGTTAAATCATGTTTTTTATCCATTTTTTCCAAGCATTACAGTGGAATTGGTATTTCACTTGTCCTACGTTCCTGTTTTATAGCTATTTCCCCCTCTAGCGGTAACAAGGCGAAATTCTGGCTGATCTGCATATAAGTGTCTGAATGATCGTAATTTGGCCACTCAGCATAACTCTAAGCATCATCCAAAACTATAAATTATTATGACGTTCTTCAGTTTGACAGTTTTAAAAAAACTCCACAAAGTTGCAATAAACTGCAAATTAATGTATTTAAAAGGATCATTTTGCCCAAACATTTTTTAGGTCTGTAAAACTCAAACTCACATGAATAATTATATCTCAATTTTTGGAGTTCTCTTTTAGAAGATATTCTTAAATTCATCTTTAACAGATAAAACATATATATTTGGAAAAATTTAAGCAAATATAACATGAAAAACATCAACCAATGAATAAATTAAATTAAAACCAAAAATATGTTTCACAAAACAAACACGCAAAACAATTTTTGAATACTAAATTTAAATTTAATATACTTACCAGTAAGCAGGAAGAAGAGAAAGACCATAATCAGAGTATAACCAAAGTACAAGAGTGTGGATGTAACGCCAGTAATGTTTAATTTTGTTATGAAAAAATGGATGCAATATATGAATAAATAGAAAGCTGTAAAGCCGCTTGTGAGGAAAGCACGCCACCACCAATGATAATCCTAAAGAAAATGCAGATAATATATAAAACAATTTATTGCTCTACCTTCAAATATTTTTTTGAAATTATGCCGCAAATAATGTAAATGTCATGTTTATGATTACATGCACTTTATATATTCGGAAATAGGGTCGTATATTATGTTACTTATATGTTTTAAAATTTGTCAGTACAAGAATATATATATATATATATATATATATATATATATATATATATATA
>JAOUZG010008502.1:1076614-1089594 GCA_026289955.1 Argiope argentata | reverse complement strand
ATATATATATATATATATATATATATATATATATATATATATATAATCATTTAAACTAAACATTAAATCATTATCATTAAAGGTTTCAACAAAGATCAAAGCTGATTTATGGAATAAATATAAAATTAAACACAATTTATATTCTGCTGTGTGAACCGAAATATACTTGTATTGAAATTGATACATACAGATAAATAATTTCCAAATAGTATGAAGTAAACGCTTAAGAATGCATGAAAACCAATTAAAGATTCTAACTCAAGAAACTTCGCAAAAATCTAAACAATTCGGTATAAAATCAAATATTATAGAAAATATACTAGCCCTATTTTTTTAATGCAAGCTTCCTAGTCAGTTACTGAGAATTAACTAAACAAAACATACTAAATACATTATTTGGAGTTAAATTAGATGTCAACAATCATGACATCTGAATACATTAAAATTCAAAAAGATTTAGAATTGATCATTATAATAGATGCAGTTTATATCCCAATATTTCAGTTACAAATCAACTAAATTTGAAAACAAATAATTCTGACGCATTTACGAAGATTTACTTTGAGTTGAAGATCATGATAAGAACAAATAAAGCTTTTGCAACAACTTCCTTTAAACTTATTTCACGAACACATATATATGATCAGTAAAATAAAACAAATATTATGGCGAACTATTAAAAATATGCGAGCTATTTTATGATCAGCATTTTTCTAATATAAAATTATTAAATGTAATGGTAAGATTATTAAATTGACACTATACTTATGTTTAGAACTAGTGAAGATATCGAAAATAAATGCTTGCAATTTGATTTTGATGCTTATCTGGATGTAAATTCTATTTTTAATTATACTACAAAAACAGTAAAGTTACTAATTCATCAATGCATATTGTTGCAATTAAAACCAAGTTTTTCAAATAACTACTTTCAGATTTAGACTTAACAAATGAATATAATGAAACAGTCATAAGTAAATTTTCAAGCAATATCCCCCCCTTTTATTATAAGCATTGAAGACATAAATTATGACAATGCCCGAGGATCAAAATAGATAAATATTTTCATAGATTGAAAGCACATAAATTCAGAAGTTTTTTTTTAAGTATAGCTGTGTATTAATCAAAGTAAATCATGTTTTCACAATTGCTATACATTAAACCGAATTTAGAACAAATGAAAAAAAAAAGTATAAGCTATATACTTTTAATACAAAACGCAAAACTTTAAAAAATAAAATAAAATAAAACTTCTTAACTTTTAACACTTTTTTTTCTATCCACTTAATACATAAAAAATATTTTATTCCATCAATCTTTTTCTTATTGTAAGAATGAAAGAAAAAAACATTTTGGCCTAATGCAAAGAATGCACATTACCGTAAAATAGAGAACAAGTAGGAACATCATCATTCAACAGAAGTTTTTTTTTAATCCAATAGAATTTAAAGCAGATTATATTTAATGAATATGTACCAATGAAAAAATTATCTAGTGATCCCGCAATATTACTAGTTTCATGAAAAATTCAACATGAAGCTTCATTTTTAAATTCAGTTGCTCTCTAAAATCTTTGTAGTTAGAAAAAGGTAACTTTTAATAATAATCAAAATTGAACTTCACAACCATTGAAACTTCCAGAATATACTTTATGCACAAGAAAATATATCATTCTTGTCATTCATAAAACAAAAATAACAACCAAACTTTAGAGCAAAATTTACATAAACAGAAATAATTATTCCTAAATCAGTTAATTTCAACAGTATATTTTTTTAAGTATGCAAATATTTATTTAGGAAACTATTTATAAGTATTTTTAGCCCTTTCAATATTAAAGTAAATCACACCCTTTGTAAAGAATTCATGTATTACTTTAATAGCCAAAATATATAGATTTCAAAATATATGGTACGTACCTCAGCACACAAATGAAAATAGCATAGGAGAATAGTCGTTTCAGAGCAAGTAATTATGAGAATGATAAATACCAAAAATAAAAATCCAAACATATAATACACTTGACTCGACCTGAAATGAACAAGCTTATATAGTAAAAATATTACCTAAATTTTAATTAACACCAATGATGAAACAGAAATGAGAATTGTCAGCACAAGCAAAATCAAATTAAATGCAATAAAGTATAAGTATATTCCATTGGCGAAATTTCTAAATTTTCAAAACATTTTATCAAAACTGACCCTCCATGAGCCTGTGAAACTTTCAAGGCACATTTTAATTTATCAACATTTAACAAAATAATTATAGCTTTTTTCATGAGATGGCACATAAATCTTAACTCTATGACATTGCAAACACAACCAATACTAGTACTCATGACCATTGCTAGGCTCATCAGCCCAAAACAGCAAAATTATTGCCGTGCAAACTGTTGGCAGTAAAACTATGTAAAACCATTTGATCCAACTGAAATTATTTGTGCTTTTGACAGTGTTTACCAAACTGTTTATGGATGCATGTACATTTATGCCTTACACCAAATGCAAATTGTTTTATGGACTTTCACATTAGTATGCCCAGAAGTGTTAATTGTATAGGCAAGTGTGACTTGAAAGTCGTATAGAGATTATAATGCAATAAAAGTGTTTAAACACAAAAATTTGTTTTCGTTTGCATATATAGATTTATAATTTCTGATTTTTTGTTCCCACATTTTTTAAAATTAAAACAAAAATTCAGCCCATAGAGAGTTAATTTAAACTTTAAAGAATAAAAATTTCTAATTACCTTTCACATAAATAAAGATGGAATTTAATTAATTTTTCTCTTACTGCCTATGTGTTTTAAAATTTCACATCAATTTGTAAATTGCGCATGATAAAGTAATATTTCAATACCTTCAGAAATTATCAACTCAAAATTAATTCCATAAAATAAAAGACTGATAGTGAATAGGGGGGGGCTAAACATAAGATTCCTTTAATCATTGTAATTATGTTTTATATTAAAAGCCTAAAAAGTAAAAATAATTTTAAAGCTTTCATTAAATATTACACTAAAATTCAAGAAAACGCACATTAAAATATATGAGCAAACTTCAATACACCAAATTTATATATATATTCAGAAATTCAATATTTAGATAAACTATTACATTTTTTCTCTGATCCTTGTAATTTTCAGTCAGTAAACTCTGAAAATATGTTTGATAGAATTAATTTTGGTCAGTTTAAAGTTCAAATTTACAAAAATTTCTTTTTGAATTTTCTTTATTAATTTAATATGATTGTACATTATGTTATCAATTACTTTAAGTCAATAATTTTTAAAGCACTTAATTTACTTGAGGATTTTAATACTGCTTGAAGTATCTATTGACAAAAGCAATAAAAACTTATTTTTAAAAAGTGTTAAATATGTAATACACTTTTTATTTTTAAGGAGAAGTATTTAGAGAGGTATTTTAATTTCTCTACACTATTAGTTAATAAAAAAATTACACTACTAGTTAATACACTATTAGTTAATAACTACTTAAATTTTTTTAATTACTGAAATAATTTATAGATTTGTTAAAAATATTTTTATTGAATTAAATTTTTAAATAATCGAAACAAAGTTTTACTGCCTTATTAAGTTTAAAAATTACTGCTAAAATCATTTTTAATAAAGTTCTGTTAAGCTTTAACTTTATTTAGCACCACTATATAGTGAATAAAATAAGAATTTCAATTCACAGGAAATATTTAACAATTTTTATTTTGATCACACAAACTCAGATCACAAAACCTAAATATTTTTTTTTTTTAGATTTTAGTAACACTAATAATTCTGCTGCTTTTACAAAAATTCCTTTCTTATTAATATTTTATCAAATCACTTCATAATGTGAACAAGAATATTTGTAAATATTAAAAATTGATTAAATGCCCTTAATTTGGTTATATTTTAACCATATCAAAACATTAAGAAATTGCATGATTACACAATATACAGGACATGATTCATCATGAAACATAACTGGTGGGTATGTATTAGGTTTCAGCTTTCAAAACATAAACAGATAGGGAACCTAATCCACAGGCTTCCATTTTTCATTAAAAGAAACATTCCTAAATAAAGTACAAATGTCTCTTTGACAGAATAAAATTATAAATATTTATAAATAAAAAATGATTATTCAGGAAAGGAAGGCATTTTAATTAGAATATTCACTCACCAGATGCTGTTTAAGATGAAAAACAGTTGTATGAAAATGCAACCAAATGGTAGGATACCTCCCATAATAATTCCAGGAATTGGTTGTGTATAGATAGACTGTTCAGGTATTTGTCTTGGAATCTGATTGGTTCGGACTGGGTGTTCTATGGTCTGCAAGAGTTGAAACGATTTTACAATTAGCAATATCAAAAAGTTTCTAACAACCACTTACACTAAATAAAGTTGAAATCGAGTACTACATGAATACATTAGTTTTAGAGATACAAGGATAAAGTGATAATAAAACAAAATTATGAAAACGCACGTGTAATGCTTAAGGCCAAACAAGAAAACGCTTTACAAGACTTAAACTGTCAAAAAAACTGGATAAATTTTTTTGGATATATTGACAGAAGAAATACAAAAATACTACTCAAAAAATACTGAATAAAATCCCAAAAAAAATTATTTTTGAGAAGCATTTTGAATTTATATGTTCTGACACGGAAAAATCACAGAAAGCATTTTTTTTCTAATACAACTTTTATTTAAAATTCATTTGAGCATTGTATTAACGATTCATCGTCCACAGTTGAATTTAAAATCGAATTACTTGCTTGGTAATAAATTTACACGATGTACTAAAGTAATTACTTCAGATTTTATCAAAAGAAAATTTCTTGCACAGAATTAAAAGAATAATTCTATTCACTTTATAATGGAACTATAATTATGAAACATCAGAGCAAAAAATAGCTGAAAAATTAAATTAGAATAATTGACAATTCTTAATGCTCAAAAAGGGACTTACAAAAGCATTCTTAAGGTCATGCAAATCTGAAGAACTAAAAAGAGTATTTTAACATATTCGATTTGTAAGATAAAAAGTATCAGAGTAGAACATATTATGTTGATTACAATGGAAACATTACAAAATGAGTTCATATATTTCATTAGAAATAAAAAATTGTTTTTCATTTTGAAATTATCCACGGACAATGTACGATAAATTTTATAAAATGCTTCCTATGGAAAAGTGCATGATTAGTAAAATATTACAAATGCGAACATAATAAAACTCGAACATTAATTATAGTTACATGAATGAATGAACATTAATTATAGTTACAATATTTACCCTTTTCTTGAATCCAAAATAAGCACCCACAAATGTAAGAGGTAATGATATTCCAAACCATAAAGACAACAGTGCAAGCAAAGTCGTAAACGGTGTTGCTGCACTACTTCCTTTAGCCCATAGGAGTAAATTTAATATAAAGAATAAGATAAACACACATCTGGAAGAAAAAAAAGACAGAAATAAGCAAACAGAAAATAATATAATAGTGATGAAATTGATGCAAATTAATAAAAAGCATACCCAGGGCAAAGAGTGGATGTCAGCAACACATTTGATTTCCATTTGATACCTCCAAAAGCTGAAAATAAAAATATTCTTCAATATAAATCAAGGAGAATACCAGATAAATATTAAATACAATAACAACATTCAATTTCATCAAACATTTTCAACATTATAAAAATAAAATACCTTTATACATTCGAGCAGAAACATAGCCTGCAGGGGTACCCAAGCAAACATATAACACCTAAAATAGAAGGTTGATAGTCAAAAACGCTTTTAAAGACACAAAACAGGAAAACACATTTTAGAAATAATTATAAAGTTCTATCAGACTTTTAAAAACAATTTCCAACCTATTAGCTAAACCAATGCTTGTATGAACAAAGATTGAAAAGATATGAAGCTTTACTTAAGAACAACATTTTGTATTTTAATGCCATTCAAATGCAAATAAATTTAAGCATTTATTAAGCCTATTATTAAGGAAAATTAAAAATAATATTTACCATAGCACATGTCATAAGAGCACCTCTATTAGCTGGTGACAAGAAACCCAAACAGGCAAAAACTATCAAAATATAAAAAGATTTTTTTAATTTTATTTCCATAAGAAAAAGTGAAACAATTGCAATTTTTGAAATACGAAATATTGGTAAAATAAAGAACGAGTGTCACTGCAAAAGCAGTAACTAAGCAATAAAATGTTGTGGGGGGGATTGTTACAGAAATATATGAAATTAGAATTTAATGGAACAGTTTCATTTCTGACAAAGTAAAATAAGAGTACACAGCAAATTCTATAAAAATCCAAAGCATGTTAAGCTTAAGTATGTAAGGATTTTATATGATTTTTTGTTTTTGTTAAAACAAAGCTAAGGTTAAAAAATATTTGAATGTAGCCACATTACAGTTATACATTATATTAAAGAAAATTCATTCACTCAAAATAAAATTTACAAGAGATGAAACTAGGATAATAAACTTAAAGAAAAAAACTCAAAATTATAAGGAAGAAACAATGTAAGGGGGGAAGAGAGCGAACATGCATTCATATGAATGGTAAATCATTAGCATGTTTTCAATTAATCCTCTTTTTAACCATGTAATTCCAAATTTGAAAAAATTAACTTCTGAGTTGTGCAGGTATCATAAACCTCTCAGAATCTGATGAACTGCTGTGCAAGCAATTCTTTAATTTAAATTACAATTTAACTTCTGAAATCAGAATTATCCTTATCATGTTGCTAAATGCTAACTTCTGTCTCTTTCTATCAGTCTCATTATGCTTTGAAATTGCCATATTTTTCTCAAACGGTCACAGTTTGGAGTTGTTAAATATAACGATTGAAGAACAAATTAAGTTAGCTTTAATCTTATAAAGCTTCAAGTTTAATATAAATTGAACTAAGCTTTCATTACAATTACATTTCTTACAAGATTCTGTAGCTCAACATATATATCAAACTTTCAAGGAAAAAGTCAAATTTTTTTCAAGATTTCTTTGCTAAAATCATAACAAACATAGCATACCAACTAGAAAAAAAGAAAGCAGAAAGACAATGTAAGTGAGTAGTTTGAACCTATATAATTTCAGAAAGGAATCTACAAGTGCTTAACCAAAGCATTTTGGTTAAGCACTTGTTAGTCGCTGCAAGAAAATAAGCCTGAGAAATGTATATGCAAAATTTCAATGGATCCATGTATTAAAAAAAAATCTAATCACTATTCGGTATTCACTCTATTGTAATTTCTATATTGTGTCGGCTCTTTATTTTTCCATACTGGGTCTACATGTGGTGAAACCAAAATGCTGTCTCAGTCAAATTTCCTTCTGAATTATATTTCTGAATGCTCCCTCAAACTTTTTTTTTTTGCCTTCTTATTTGGACTGTACTTAATCATGTTTAAACCAAAATAACCTTAATAATGGAAGAAAAAAATTGAACGCTTCTCATCATGAAAAAATAATACATTGTTTACAGAACATTACAGCAGGTATGCTTTATCAAGAAAATGTTTACAAAGATACGCCAATTAAGCAAAAATCAATATACAGGGTGTCTGAGAACTATTGGACATTTTACAAATTGAAATAAAATTCTAGAAACAGTAATAACTCACTTGAAGCAAACCTATAAACATCACCACACTGTTAACAATATACACGTTAACTCGTTTTTTTCATAAGTGTAGAATCAAATTGTGGTCAGCAATATATTGATATGCTTAAAAAGGGGTATTTTGATTGACAGCACTTTTAAGAAATGAATATTCATTTTCAATTCGAAAAACATACAAGTAGTTATAGAATAAATGAACAACTGTGATATGCTGTACATCTGCAATCTTAGACAAAAATTTTGACATATTGCCATACAATATATATAGATATTGGAATTAAATAAGGTAATCGAAAAAGTAATGGAATCGGACCGCCATTAACAATCCATCTGTTAGAGAGATAAAGCAACCGTGCACAGATGTGCACTAATGTGGATGTGCATGCTTCAGAAGCTAAGCATAGGAAATCAATTAAATAATCTCCCCATGAAAAGACATATTCATTGAAAATCAGAATGTGGAAGAAAACATGTTTTCTGTTCTACAGGGTGTGTATTTTAAGTAATGAGAATAAGTCCACAAAAAATAATTTATTAGATATCGCTACAAAACTTTAGTAGTCTTCAAAATATGCTCCTTGAGCATGAACACACTTCTGCAGGCGATGTTTCCACGTTTCATATGCTCCCTGGAAGTCACCGGCCGAAACATCCAAAAGATGCATGCAAGCCCTTTTGACATCATCCAGGGTCCCGTGGTGGCCCCTTTTGAGGGTGGTTTCCCTTTGGGGAATAGGAAAAAGTCTGCTGGGGCAAGGTTGGGGCCGTAGGGAAGCTGTGGAATTGTTACGATGTCATTTTTTGTCAAGTGCTGGGTAACCACGAAGCAGATGTGAGATGATGCATTGTCGTGGTGAAGCTTCCAATTGGTGGAAATTTCTCGTCTCAATCGGCTGACCCGTCGCTTCAATCTTTTTAACACTTCCAAGTAGAAAGCACCATTGACTGTCTGTGCTTCGGGCACAAATTTTGAGTGCACTACACCGTTCTTGTCAAAGAACACAATCAACATTACTTTCATTCTCGACTTGGATATGCGAGTTTTCTTCTGTCGTACTGAAAGAACCAACTTTCATCTCCGGTAATGACGTAGTCAAAAAAAATGAGGGCGCTGTTCATTGCTTTGTTGCATTTTGAACTTGCACACACTTTTTTGAAGACGTCTATGCCACGCGTGATTCTACCTCAACCAAAGCCAGCAGGCAACTGCGGAGTGAAGCTTTATCAAGGTCGAAGACCCCACCTCTAGCGTACAGCAGCGTCAGGATAAAAATATTCTCATTACTTAAAATACAAACCCTGTATTTAAATACATAAAACCGAATGACTATTTACTTCATTTCATAATATTCAAAAATTGAATAAAAGTTAGAATATTACAAAGTAAAATATTTAAAAATTAGAGTTATTTGTAGTTTTCATTCAGTCTTTTAATATAAACACATTTCTATATAAAAGTTCACAAATTTATATCAATTTGCTGATATGTCAAATTATGTAAAATGTCTTTTTTTTTCTTTGTAGCAATGAAATAAAGTTAGTTTTAAAGGCATTAATTTCATTAATTTATTCATCATAACCAGATTATATATAAAATGAAAACATTGAATGAAAAAATTTAATTTTTATAGTCTAACATCATCATTCTAAATCTTAAAAAAAGAAGTGCAAAACTCACATAAAGTTATCAGTGCCATAAAGAAAACTTGAACACCACTTCCAAGTAATACAGCAAGTAACATCCCTTTCCTGGGAGGACGAAAAACATCACCATGCACAAGTTTCCATCCAAACTCCTCTTGGGCATCATCCTTTAAGAAATAAGAAAATACACCAATAAATATAACCATCAGGCAGCTACAAAAAGTAATGTCAACAAGAAACTATCTTTAAAAGGCACAAAATTGCTATTTTTAACTTTACTTAAGATGACGAATAATTTGTGCCTAAATAGAGAAATGAACAACCTTTTCAGGATGGGGGGGCCTAGTTTGAAAAATGATCATGTTGAGAGCCAAAGTAGCATGTGAATGTTAAAACGTTATAAACGTGAAGACACTATTTTTTTGTGGCAATATGCATAAATTACAATTATTACTTTCTTTAATTACTCGTGCATACATTATGCAATAAATAAATGAATAAAACACAAACTTTATAGTTATGATTAAAATACTTTATCTCGAAAAAAAGAGAAAAGATTCCTGCTAAAAAAGGTGACTAACTTGAAATAGAATAACAAAGGAAAAAATTTTGGTAATTATACAGAGAGCAATTTTGAGAAAAAAAATTAATTATCAAAATTAGTAAAAATTAATGAGATGGCTGGGACTAAATATTTGAAGTTATTGATTCTACGTTGAGATTAAGATTGGTTGAGGCAATATATAGAACAGAAGAAAGATTCTCATCTTCTATCCTATTTCTTATTTTTGATTTGTTTAAATTCATTAGTGAGAAAGTTAGCTCATAAATGTAAGTGCTGTCAATGAAAGTGGCATATGCTGCTGCATTTTGTTTTAAGCATGAAAATTCTTCAGGCAAGTCTCTATAAAATTCTAATAATGGTTTTTCTTTGAAGAAGGGAACAAACTGAAAAGCCACGTAATAAAAAGTAAATAAACTTAATCAACAACTGTAAATTATTTATTCTAATGTAGAATCATTTTCGTATCCGATTTTTTTTCCTGGTTATAAGAAATACTCATTTCCTTTAAAATTAGTCTTATTTTATTAATAACATTCACAGGCCAAAGGTTGTGTATCCCTGCTAAATAAAACTCTTATATGGTATTTGTCAAATATCTATCAATGTTCAGAAAAATACAAAATTTTACTATAAGATCACACTAAAAAATAATTCAGTTGAAAAAAATAGCTAGAAGAGATACCACATCCAACCTTCAATCATTTCTAAATTCCTGCCATATTATATTTGCAAGTATATTAATCTATAAAATCTGTGGTCACATTCTAAATTTGAATCTAAAAAACCAATTCATATTTTACAGATACTATTAAACATTTCTTTAAAAAAATAAGTAAATTATCACATTTGTCATAAGTTAGGAATATCACTAATTCATTTAATCTGAAATTCAACAGAAGAAAACAGTTTGTATTATTGTATGATTAATTTAATTTTTCTACATTTTAAATTTCTTTTCCTACCACTGCCGTTCAAAGATAAAAATTTACTTCTACTCCAGAATGCTTTCCATTTTAAAAAGGTTTTAAATTTTAACTGCCAATATTGATCTACCATATCCCATTAACATCATAAGCCTCACAGAAAAGCCAAAGCAGAGAAATTCTTTATTCGAATTTTTAAAACTTAAGCAGATCCTTATTTTTATCTTTGGCTTTTTAAATAAAAAAAATATATCAATTTGAATTTTGGTCATGTATTAGCATTATGGCAAAATTGCGAAAGTTAATCAAAGAAAACAAACCCAATGAAAATTCTTCTTTCCCAAATATCATATAATAAATATTCAATATTTAAAACTTTTTTTTTCCCTAGCATGTCAACATTCATTTTCGTGTTTCATATTTTGAAATTACTTATTTTTCTCAAGCTCATGAGATTCTATAATATATGAATTAAACATATCCAAGATTAAGAAAAGAAAAAGATTCGTAAAACTGCAGTGGAAAAGGAAAAACGTGTTAACACATAGGGAAATGCAACACATCTGAAAATAAGAATTTTCATACCATTCCAAGATAAATTGAAAAACCTTTAATCTTTAATAACATGAAATATTTTATTTTTTTGTCATAAAATTTTGTAATTGACAAACATCTGAAACCTGATTTTTTGAAAATAAATCAGCAATAACTTATATAATAACAATTTATAATCAATAGAATTTTATCAAGAATCAAGTAAACTTCCACTTATTTCAATAAGTTAAATAACCACAAGAGCATAGAGACCAGGGTAAATATCTGAAAGATTCATAGCAGGTTTTACATCAAAACACAGTTAATAGCTTTTACATTAGAAAGTGTAATTTAAATTCTCAACACCTGCAAAAGGAAAGAATTATTTAAACTGACGTTATTTATCAACTCTATTCTTTACATGGAATAAATTATCCCAGAAATTAGGCTTAGTTAAACTCATTTTAGATTTTTATTGCATCCTAATTCTTAATTGACAGCTAAAAATTTTTAAACTCATCTATAAAATTAAATGTAATTCACTTTTGAACTTCAAAAACTTACTTTCTGAGAAAAGAAACTTTGGGAATTTCGATTATTTTTTTTATCCTAAGTAATGAAATATTATTGACTTAATTTCTCCACGGTCAATATTTAAACACTAATACACAATTACTGAAAATATCATTACAAATCTTTAATCTCACACAATAATAATTCGTAATAATTATTAAAATAAATAACAAATAACATTTTCAAGTATATACATACAGCACTTTCAATCTGATTGTAACGTGCAATATCTTTATGAAGGGTCCTTAAAAGAATCATTGCAACCATTCCAGTCAGGAACAAAACAATCACAAGAGAATTTAAAATGCTGAAATGAAAATGATTATTAGAAATGCTACATATTTCAAACATTTTACACTAAATATCTGTTTATGATATTACTTTTACCTGAACCATTGAATATTTGTATGAGGCATTGATTCCAAAATATAATCCCATCGAGAAGACCACTTGACCTTGTTCTCTTTCTGAAATAAATAATTTTTACATTAATAGCTAAGAATATAAATAGTGTCAATTTAAAAAAAAAAAAAAAAAAAAAAAAAAACAGAATTAGGTTGTTTTTTAACTTAAAAATCTTCCTTGATATTAAATATTAAGTTGACTTAAACCTCGTTTTATTTTATAATTATACCTTCAAAATTTTTCTACTTAATTAAGGTACAATTTGATTTTTCTTAATCTCTACAACTCCAAATTCCAAAGAAAGCTCTTAAAATGTCTTTCCTTTTCCAGTCTACTCATAACAGACATCTCCATGTCCATAAAATGTTTAATTACAGAAAATCTGTAGTTCAATGCGAAAAGCAGGCTTCTTAGAATGTTTATACTGAATTTCAGGCGATATCTCTATCTATACTTGTTAAAATTTTATACTATTTAAATAATACCTGAAAACTAAAGAAATAAGACAATGCACTAATAAACATTTCTTAGTTTAGGAAAAATAATTTCAAAAACTAAAATGTTGTATGAAGAGAGAGAATGCCTCTCTAGTTTTCAGACGAGGCTTGCTCTTTATCACAGCTACAAACAGGTAAAATTAATCAAAACCTTCAAATAACCAAATTGAATATATATATATATATATA
>JAOUZG010008502.1:982063-1076514 GCA_026289955.1 Argiope argentata | reverse complement strand
ATATATATATATATATATATAGCACCACATCACATCATGCAATTTTAAAAGATAAAAATAAAAAAGTAAAAAATAAAAGAAGTGCAAATAAAGCTGCAATCATGTTACAGTGAATATCTTGGAATATCTCAGAAGTATTAAAACCTGTTATAAGGAATTTGCTTCACAGTTCTAAACTTACACAAACTTATTTGAAACTGAATTATCTAAATTTTAAGTTATATTTTAAAGCAATTTATAAAATGGTTTAATTAAAAATATCCAAAAGTCAAATATTAAAAGCAGCTTAATCTCAAAAAACAAATGTTTTATAAAAGAAAAAAAAACGTCACCTAAAAACATGTATTAACAAATAATGGTCTATTAAATATACATTAATCAAAGTTTATATTATAAAGTAAATAATTGCTTCTTGGATTTTAAACATAATAAATCTTAAAAGACCATTTTTAAATTTAAAAAATACCATCAATATTTTATTTTCTAACATGAATTCTGCTTATTTGCAAAGTAATATTAGAAATTATTTCATTTTGCAATAAGAATAAAATACTTTTACTTACAGTGAAATTAACAGAATAAGAGTACTTTATTGTAATAACATCCTTAGGATTAATTTTGTTAGGTATATCCATGGGGGTAAACTCAGTAGTACAACTCTTTTCACTGTGTTTGATGCTGAAAAATAAAACAAATGGAGAGGTAAAGAAAATATCCAATTAATGAATTAACTCACAATAGAATAATAATGCTGTAATAAAAATATTGATTGCTAATTGAAATCAGCATTAAAATTATAAAATCAAATCAAATATTTTGAACCTTTAACATGACACCCAACAAAAAAGCAATTTAAACACCTATTTTAAATCAATAAACAATTCCATTTTACTAAAATTTAAATTGGAAAAACTCAAATTCAAAATAACAAGTTAAGATAGTTAATCCTAACTTTTCCCCCTCATTTCCGCAAGAGTAAAAACAAATCTTAAAATGTCTTTTTAAATAATCTATTCACATTTTTCAAAGTGAGCTCTCATTCTTACCCTTAAAATGTTAAGTTTGTACTATTTACAATTGACAACTTTTTATGATACATAAACACTAATAAAATTGAATAAAATAAAGAAAAAAATTAACTGGAATATGTTTTTAACAATTTTTCAAGCGTTTAACTCAAAATATTATAGGATTGTTAATAGTAGTAAAAGATATATTATTCTAATTACCAATTTTTTTAAATAATCCCCATTTAAATGGCTTTTTCATTACACTTCTAATTCAATATTCGTTCATTTATAGCAAAATAAAAAAATATTCAAATAACAGTTTGAATGTAACACAACAATAAAATTTAATTAAAATTAGCACAATGTACTGCTTTAATTATTTTTATTATATAAGCATTAGAAATACAGATAATAGGACTTAAAATAGAAAAATAGCAGTTAACTTGCATTGAAAAAAAATCTTCTATATCTTCAAAAGGAAAAAACAGTTAGATAAAATATAGTTTAAAAAAAACACTTGTACCTCCTAGGTCTAACTTTAACTCTCACAATTCGGCCTCCTTTATCTTTAAAACCAACACCCCAGGATTCATCTTCACCACTATGATATGTAATAGTTATATCCACATGGTTAAAGATGTAAAAGGTATCCGCTTTATTGAATAAGGTCTAAATATAAAAAAATATTTAATTTATAAAAACTTGTTGGAAACAGACACAAAATGGAGCAAAATTAAAATTAAAACAATTGCCTTTCGATTTTGCAAGGTAATAAATTACAATGCCATAAAACAGGCAGCAAAATTCATTAATAAAATTTCTATGAAAAAATAAAATAAGTGTTTCAATTTATAAACATTTTCAAATAACTTATTTTATGGCATATACACACAATTAAAAATTAGCATTTTCAATTATATATCAGGTCATATACTGACATTGAAGCACAAATCCATCAAAATGATATTTTTCCCAAAAGAGGAGCTCTTAATTATTGATTTAAACAGCGTTTCTTTTTGGAAGGAGGAGGTGGGTGGGTATTATTTTTAATGCAATTTACCTAAAGAATCAAAAGCTATTTTAAATTATGAAACCCATGAACAGAATATCCTATATAGCTATCCAGATCAAATGGCACTTTTGATCATCTCAAATATATGATCAAGAAAAAGCAGTGATCTTATAAAGCTGAATTTTTAATATAAGATAAATTTATAATGTCTATCATAAAACAGAGGCATTATTTAATAATACAAAATTATCTGACTAAATTAATCATAAAAGAATCACTTTAATTTTTTAAATAATTTTAATATTTTTATTATTGATTTTAAGCACTCAGCTGATTAAAAAGTAAATCAGACAAATATAAGCAAGGATTTTTTTTTTTTTGTATATTCAGATAAAAATCTGCCAATCAATTAAAAAAAACAGTTATGGCTCTTTAATTTGGTCATATATTACCGTTATCTTAATAAATTACATTCTGTTATGCTTTTTTACTTAACTTGTACAAAATTAGGAACCTAAAGGAGTGCATCTCTGTTTTATAATAAAACTAACAATGCAAATTAACCCTCTGTTAACTATCTAACAAATATGAATGATATCTGCATCAGTTAGCTGCATTACAACTCGAATTCTCACAAAGCAGTCAAATAAGATATTATTAAAACTAAATGAACATATCATGGAGAATTTTATATCCACATAATTCACTGTAACCATTTAAAATTATAGTAACTAATAAAGAATTAAAACAATACATAAAATTATTTCAAAGCAGTTAATTTTTAACTTCCCAACACTTATCTTTTACATAAAAATGAATCTAAAAGATCAATTTCACACTGATACTTTTTCTATAACAATATGATTATTATTCCATTAATTATTATGATATATTTTAATTAACTTTTAAATATTCACCACATTTTATTTATTATTATTTAATAAGAAAAACACAAAAAAAGCATGCAATAAACAAAATCTTAATGCCTGCTGCTTTAAGTTTGATTTTTTTTAAAAAAAACTGAATGAATGGAACACAAGTATTAGAATGATATTCAAAACTGCATAAAATATAGATTTTAATTTAAATCCTAACTTTTTACCTGCATTTAATTTCTCTTGTCACTAGAAGATACAAGGGGAAAAAATCCTCAGTAATAAAAAAAAATTAGAACTAAAATATATTTTCAGCATTCATTATACATTTATAAATTATAATGAATGTTGAATTCTATCAGCTTCATCAGATTATGTGACTGAAAATGATATTAAACATATTTTTTAGTAATTCAGTTTCACTTTCACCTGGACTAAATTTCCCATCAAATTTGTAGAAAACAAACTTAAGATTTTTCACACAGTTAAATATATAGTACGAAAAAAGTTCTCACGTTCATCACACAGGCATCTTTAGGTTGACGAGCTGAATTAACATAGCAGCCCATTGGAAAACCAGTGGAGCAAAACTGCTGGTTAACTTCTACCAGATAACACCATGTAATTGGCATGTTATCGACGATCCTGAAATTAACAAAAATGATAGACACATTCTTCATAAAGGCACAGCTTTTAAAGTAAAACATTAAATGCATTTAGGTATAAATATTAAGGAACTAGTTCTATATTTAAAGGCATGAAACAGTTAACATATTTTTTTTTAATACTGCCAAGTAAATGTTCCAGATAAGCATTTTTCTTGCAGAAGATCAAAATTAGGTATATAACCGACTTCATTACATGCAAATGTTACCAATATTTTTAATACAACTAATATGAATAGCCACTAATATTTCAGTGAAAAGCTATAATTTAATGAAAAATTTAACTTCAAAACAATTACATAAAATATAGTTTAAAAAATAATAAGACTCACCAATGGTGCTGATAATTCTTGAGCATTCCTTTTTTCAAATTATTAAGCTTTTCAACATCTTCTTTTCGATCTAGGTGATAAGTTTTTTCACAAACAGTTGCACAAGTAATATCTTTTAGGAAACTAATCTATAATTCAAAAATTAAAATTTTTTTAAAAAAGTAACAAAATTCTTATAATCCAAGCTAATTAATTTTTTTTCTAAAAATACAGATCTATACAATAAAAAAGCATAAAATAGTAGTTTTCAACTAATTTTGAAACTTAAATTACATTTCTAACTAAATAAATAATTTTAAAAATACATAAAACCTTTTCACATAGATAAGGAAAAGGAATGAACAATCCCTTTTCTGTAGCTCCAAACCTTGGAAGATTCTCTTTGAAAAAAAAAATTAAGCTATCCTAAATATCAGTAGACTAATCCACATGTAATTAGAGAATAAGTGATCAGATGTACATTCCACAAAAATCTTACGTAGGATTCATTCCTAAGCAGACTATTATGAAGAAAGCATGTGGAAAAGAAATCAACCATATATATAAATTCAGTTACTAATACAGAAAACAGATATCAGAAATCAGTTATAATTTTACTAAATGTTGATAATTTAACAAATGAAGCAAACATGCTTTAAATCAATAGTATTTAACTTCCATGATATTATAGCTATTTCCTTTCAAATAAAGGAGGGGGTGATAAATGTAACAATACCCTAGAGTTATAAGTTGTTTGAAGTGAACATAGCATAATAGTACCTATTATAATATAAAAGTGTCGCACAAAAGAATGATGATGGTTTCTTAAGGTTGAAAAATTGAACTGAAAATTTATCCTAAATTATTTTTTTCATAAAATGTATGCACTGCAAGCGTCCCCCCCCCCCTGATTTTCTCAATTCTATGCATTATAGCTGGAAAATGTTCCTCATTAGTCTTAAATGAGCCTTCTGACAAAATTGTAACTAATTTAGTTTTCTAATGAATCTAAGGTAAAGGTTTTGAATTCAATTGGAAGATTTACTAACAAATCAGTTAGATTTTCAAGTATCAGCTCCCTACTATGCAAGTCTAACAGCTAATTGACAGTATTATTTTAAAATTCCAAACATAATTGCCCATTACAAATTAATCACTTCTATTATCTGAATGAGCCTTTCAGTTTCTGGTGTTGCTTTTAACTCAATTTCGAAAAAAGGTGGGCAAATAAACTTTTATTTGTTTTTATTGCATAACTTTGTTCTAAAAATAAAAAAATATTTGAAATGCCATCAAAACATTATGAACTACAACATTTGATTTCATGCAAGTTGAGTAATAGTACAATATAGCATTTCAAATGAATTTAAATAAAGAATACTTAGTAAAGTTATCAACAAAAAAGAATGTCTACTTTTAAAACATTATGCTATTTTTATAATGAAATATTTCTAGAAGGAAATCCAGCTTACATTGTAAGGCGATGGTCGAATCCGTTCTCCAAACACGACTTGACCCAAATTCTCAACAGGAGAGTCCGAGACATCAGCAGTACAAAAATCAAAGCTATAAAAATATTTAAATAGTAAACAGCATTATTAAAATTTTATGTTAAAAGTTTCTGACACTAAATCCCATACAAAAAAATTTATCAAATATTAAAAGACATTTTAAAGCATAAAGACGCTTTTGACTTCTACATAATGTTTAATATGGCTATATTCTCAATAAAATAACTGAAAGTTTAATAAAATGCTTCTTAAAATAATTTTTCGTTTAACAACTATCCTGAAAAGGTGTTTTTTTTTAAAGGATTTTTAGTAAAATGTTAACTTCAACGAACCACAAAGTTAAAAGAAATAAACCTCAATAAAGTAAATGGCTACATTACTGCAGCAGAAATTTCTGCTCATTCATTAACCCTTTCAAAGGTTGTGAACATTCAATTAAGAAGTTGACTCACGCAACCATCGTCTCTAAAAGAACTTGATGGCGTTTTAACTGAAGAATGGGCTAAATTTCCTTTGGAAACAATTCCCAATTTGTATGAATCAATACATCGAAGAATTGAGACTGTGATTGCTTCAAAAGATGGACATACACAATATTAAAATATATTTTGTTCATTTTTTAAACCGTTTTCATTATTTTGTCCAACCCCCGTTTGCACTATATTTGGTAGCTCTAGCTCAAATGATCTTGCTTGTAGAAAAACAATACACACATACTATTTCATTATAAATAGAAATAAAAGTTTCTTTGTGGATTTTTCCCCCCAAAATCCGTTCAGTTTTCTCATTAACAGCTTTTCTAAGTTATGAAATGTTGTAAACAATAATGAAAAATTTATGGCTTATTAACAATTGCATTAGTTTTTACTTCAAAATCAGCAATTTGATTTTCTAAGAGAAATTTCTTTTTCCATAAAGAGTTGAAATCTGATTCTGACTTTCCTTATATCTTTGGACAGCTATTTCTTTATATATTGATTTTTCAAAATATAGGCAGTGTTTTGAATGAATTAATGTTGCTGATATTCTCAATTTTTTTAATGTTCATTGAGAAGTTTCGATCAATTGCTTTGTGTATTCATAAACTATATGCTGTAAAACATAATTCTCATTCAAATTTCCCACCAATATTTTTATTAATCGCTAGCAGCCTTTGGCGACCAGTCGGTTCGCCAGTATTAATGCTCGCTAAAATTTGCTCGCTAATATTTTATGTAGCTGTGTCTCATAACAGGTTTTTCACCAAAATATTTTTAAACCAAACAAATTTTGATAATCATATAATTCATTTAGAGTATTATTTATTATTATTTTATTCAGATGATCTGTTCACTGTACTACTCATCTTTCTCTTTCTATCCGAGCAATGATTGTCCCGGAATTGATATTTCACTTAAATGGTGGAGGGAAAAGTCTAAAATTCTGTTTTTATAGAATAATGAGATTCAAATTTTCATAAATGTAAACACACTAAACAAATAAAGACACAAGTGGCCTACAGATAACTTAAAAGTACCCTTAACCCTTTGCTTATTTTTTAGTTTTGGAAGCCTTAAACCTTTCAGAATATTCCCATTTAAAAGTTAATAAGTTCAAAATGAGTTAAATACACATTTTACCAGCATATTAGTTAAAAAAAACTTTTAAATTTTGTAGAAAAATACTTGAAATAATGCTTAAATAATTCACTAAATGATGTTGACTAATTACAAACAAAATTTCAGAAAATAATTAATTACATGCAGAAAAGCTACACACAATAAGCTTAAGTTATTGTTGAAAACTAACTAATGTGGCTTTATGTGACTATATAAAATTGCCCATAAAAACAAATGATGCTTTTTCTCCGTCTAAAAGCAAAATAAAGTTAAATCAATACAAGTCTTCCCCCCCACACACTATAAATATTTTCCTAAGTTGAAATAAAAACCTTTTTCAGTAGATTTCAGAATCACTAAGACCTTTTGAGCACTGAAAGATCAAGCACTGCAACGAAAATGCAGTTACATAATTTGGGTAGATACAGCATACCTCTGTCATTCTGTGAATGCTTATTCCTTCATATCAGAGAAAAACGTAAGTGCCTGAACATAAAATGAACACTTTTAAGGCTCTTATACAAGAAGCATTTAAAATAAACAGTTTTTAAGAACCTTTAATGATGCTACATGCCTTGAAAATTATGCCTGTACCTTCTTATAAAGAATATTAACATTTTGGCATAAACATTCCTTTCCAAAAACAAATTTTAAATATCTAAGACACACATGGGAGAAAAAAATCCAAGTGCACAAAAATGCTTAATATGGGAAACAAAAGCAACACTAAAATCCATTAATCAATATATTAATAAAATTCCATCACTTAATACTGCTATGTAACAAACTTTCAACAAATCATTTATAAAACTTCCTAGTAACAAAGATATTCCATTTATTGCTATAAACTCCAAAGTATATGCAAAAATATACCAATACATATTTATATGCATATTTCTTGAGGCTTTACAGTGTGTGAAACCAGAAAGACGCAAGAGCTATCGTATACACGTGCATCACAGACAAAATTCATATAATAAAGGAGAGGATATATTACCTCTCATGTTCTGTAACTTTCACACAAAATTAAGGACTCAAGTGAAATAAAACACTAAACTTGTTTGTAAACCTTGTTTTGATGATTACTTAAGGGGAAAACACATTTTAAAGCAAGATTATTTTTTATTTATTATGTCATATCATATATGTCAGTTCACATATATTTGAGCATCAATTTCTGCAAAAATTTCAGCCATCAGTTTCATAGAGCTAATCCTTAATAAATAAGGTACGGCATTTTTATATGGCCTAGCATACATTTTTCAGTTATTTCACTGAATGTCATTCATTATGTTTTCATCTTCTGACATGGCTATTAAATGCCTGTTTTTTTATATTAATTAGCCAATTATCTGCTTATAAAACAAGCAATATGTAACAAATGGCTTTTGCGAAACTTCTTGACCCATTCAGCAAAATCAGAATTGATTCTGTTTAAATTGTATTAAATATAGATGTTGGGTATCTCATTGTTTAAAAAAAATCTCATCTATTTTGAATAATCTCAGAGTTTCTCAAATAATAAACGAACTTTTCAATAAACTCAAGTATGGTGGATAAAACACCACCATCGTAGACCAAACAGCAATGCTTCCACTGATTGAATGTTCCTGCCAGAGATATATATTCTATGTTTTCATGCAATTAAAGAGGTCTGGATCATGCTCTTAACTGCAATTTTGGAATCTTAAGACAAAAGCACAACTGTCTCACAAATTGAAATGAGAATAAACTGTACATGAAAAAGGAATGGAGAGTAGAAAAGGGATGAGTTTCTGCATTACACAATCGCAAATAGTATTGTTTCATTTTTGGAAGCTATGACTATGATCTTTTATTCTTGCAATCTTTAGAGATTGGCAACTCTTAGAATGGAAATATCAACTATAAAACTTAAAACTTCTTGAATTTTGCAGGTTTTATTTTTTAAAATCCGAAATCCTCTACATTTTCCTGTTGTTTTTTTTAAAGATGATTTTTGATTTCCTTGAATAGCAATTCAGTTTGAATCATTTTGAAAAATCATAAATAAGTAGTGGGATTATAAGTGAAAAGTGCTAGTTATTTATTAGAGTATGTAGTGGGGAATTTCAGCCAAAATTAAGCACTTTTTAAGCATCTTAGACAAAAAAATAATAAACACCTGTTTAAATTCATGAATACACAAAGCAGTGTACTTTCTAAGCATGGGATGTTTTCTGCTTTATGATAATGCACTATTTTTATTTCACAAATATTTAAATTTAAGTGTATTTTTAAAAAATTTTATTGTGTGTTTAAATTTTAATATTTTATGTCTTCAGTTGCAAAACAAATTTTTAACTTAGAAAAAAGCATAAAACTGAAGGGAAAAAAATATTTAAAAAGTAAGTACTTTAAGAAAATTAATAATGAAAATCGGGGATCCTTTTCAACATTTCTTAAAACTAAGAAATTACTAGTTAATTTAGATTGATATATCATTTCTGAAAATGTGGACATTCATGTAGAACACATGATGACCAAAGATTTGGTATTTGTCTTTAATATTTGTAGCAAGAAATAAAATTTGGCTTAGCTGGGATGGGAAGGATAAAGTTTCACTTACGCTATTTAAACTATATTTAGCAATTTAGAAACAATAGCAGTTATTTGCAGCTTAAATAAAATCTTCTTGCTTTAGCTTTAAAAAATCACAGATAAATGTGATTTATATATTTTATAAAGAAATAATGGTTTCTCAATTCCTAGTTTTCATAAATTAAAAACTAGTTCCTGAAGATAAAAAGATGCCCACTCTGCACAAGTTACTGATTGTTTTTAAAAAGTATATTTTGAAACTAGAGTGAGTTAATATATCCCATTATCTTAAAATTTAACAATACTCAACAAGTGAAGATTAAGTGACTTTAAAGTCTTAAAATTTAAAGCAAAGATTTTTTTTTATCCCAATGACATGTTTAATGTGATTCAATGATATTCTTTTAAATTTAATTACAGTAAAAATTATTATTATACATATCATCCAAAACTAATTTTCCTAAATTTAATTTAAAAAATTTTAATAAAAGAAATCTATTCAGTCAAAAAAAAAAAAATTAGTATCATAGAAATGTCACCTTTTTAAATTTTTGAAACAGGATAAAAAATTTTGTAGAATAATAATCTTTGATGTAATAACAGAAGCATGCTTTAATTCTGTGTTTAGTTTTTAATTAAACTTCTAATTACAATTTTGAAAATGCACTCTTAGTATATCCAAATTAAAATGGTTTGCAATAGAAGTTAATCAATCAGGACAAACTTCTATGTATATAGAAAAAGATATCAACGGGAAGGGGGGGACTTATAAAAGTTTTAAATCCAAGTGAAAAGGTCAAAATTGTTTTAAAAAATTATAGAATTTGAATTTTAACAAATGAAATTTTTGATTTACTCCCCACTTTAAAAAATTTCGAAGTACCAGATATAGCAGGATTTTTTTTAAATCTATAAAATCGAACATTTGTCAAGATTGTTCCAATAAGTAAATATTTTAAATAGATGGAGACATTAAAAAAGAAAATGTGAAAGAAATTACGATCATTGAAAACTTATGGTTTCAAATTAAAACATCATACTAAATTGTATGCAATCGTCAAACCCAATTACATACAGCAATAAAATTTAATACAGTAAAGTAAAGCCTCTATTATGTTGTTCAAGAGATTTCTACGAAAGAGAGTATTAATAAGAACAACAATCATGTGAGGCTTAAAATGCTTCACTGTAAGTGTTTTTAGAGCAACTTCTTTCATATTCAATACATTTCCATGGACAATCAAATTCATCCTGCTGTACTCTTATTTTTGGATTATCGAACCTACATTATATATATATATATATATATATATATATATACACACACACACACATAAATTGGTGAAAAATTTATTCATCAAGCATAACAAAGATAAATTCTTCACTCTCTTTGAATTTCATCGAAGGTCAAACCTTTTTTTGAGCTGCAAGAAGCATCAATAAGAACAATGTCCATGGTTGAAAAAATGAAGAAAAAAAATCATTAAATGTTATCTTAATACAAATAGGCATCCCTCAAGTTTTCTTTGCTCTACTTCAGAAAATAGAGCACTTTTTAAGGATAATTTTTCAAAATTAAGTACTTTTAAATAATTTAAAAATACTTTTTTCAGTTTAAAAACTTTTTTAAATTTAAGTTTTAATATAAATTTAAATTAGTCTTTAAATTACTTAATAAATAAAATTTAACAAAATTATGTCTACAAAATAATACTGCTTTGAAAATTGTCATTCATATATTTTCAAATTAAATATTTAATGCAAAGTCTTAGCTTATAAGTATCATTAGAGAATGGAAAAATATTTTTATTCATTTACAATAAATCGTCAATTTCCTGACTTCTCCTACAAAGATCAATTTTGCCTTAAACTGTAAAAATCATGGTTTGGATATCGAAATATAAAAAAAAAAAAATGCTTATTTTCTCAACAGAGTTGCAGTGTGTATTAACCCAGATTTAACCATTAAAAAATCCCAATATGCTCATTTCCATAAGCGATGACATCTTATTAAGACAAAATGTTTCACAAATACCAATGCTGCAAATTTAACCTTATGTTTCACATTATCATAACATCTACAACCTTTACTAACAGTGTGTGTGTATATATATATATACTAGCTGCCTTTGGCCAGCCAATTCGCCAGGATTAATGCTTGCGAAAATGTTCAATTATTATGTTATGTAACTTGGTTTCATAACAGGTTTTTCAGCAAACTATTTTTAAACTTCAAATTTTAGTAATCATATAATTTATTTATACTATTATTTAGGTCTACAGCTGTTTTGTTCATTCTACTACTTATTTCTCTTTCTTTCCATCTGTGCCAATAAATTTAAATTTAAGTAGAAATGATGAAACTGTAATTAATATAAATACATATTTATTTACTGGATCCAGACTTGCTTTTAAATAAAAAGTATGAAGAGTGAGAGCAGAGTCATTCATCATTGAAGTCTTATGTGCACTACAGAATAGTTTTCATAATTTATAATATTTCAAAGAATTATTTGACGAAAAACAAACAGATTCATGATAAAATTCAGTTTTTAGCTATATTTTTAAAAGGATATAAATGATGTTAATAATAATATTTTAATTTTTTGGTTTGTAACATTCCTAAAAATTATGGTTTAAATTTTAGAGAGTCCTTTTATCCTAAGGAATCACATTCTGCAAATTTTCTTGACACTTAAACTTTTAAATAAATAAATTTTAATAACTTTTGTTATCAAATCTAACAACTTTATTCAGTTTTGAATATTAAAATATAAGAAGAATGAACATTTTCATAATCTAAGCCAATCACTCTTGAGAAATCTTAAAAGGTGATCGGTTTCTTTGAGACAGTCGATGAAGTGAACTTATATAGAATAAATCTTATATAGATATCATCCACTTATATAGAATAAAGGTATTGAAATTTTTATATAGCTTTAGAGATTGATGCATTTTATTGGAGTGCAAATCATTTTTTTTAAAGATATTAGATTCTCAAAAATATTTTGCTAAATATGATTCATATGAGCATAAATTTAAAAATTTAAAATTCATAATTACTAAGCATTTATTGACGCAATTACATAACAATTATTTATTTCATTATTTAAACATTGATATAATTAAAAAATAATAATTCTGTAAACTTAAGGATAACAAACTGAATTGATATTTTATTTAAATAGTGGATGAAAAGGTCTAAAATTGTATGATTTTTATAGAATAGCAAGATTCAAATTTTCCTAAATCAGTCAATTTTAGTTATTGGTTTAGTTCGTTGAATTGCAAATTTTTACTATTTAAAATATTAATGCCTTAAAAATATTTTATTAAATGCCACACAGAGCAGAGTATCAAAAATTTTAAATTCATAATTCATCAGAACATTTATTGATTCAAATAAAATAAAATGCAGATATTTCAATTAGATCATTTTAATTATACTAAACAATATTTGGGCCTATTACTAAAGATTTACAAATTGGCCATTGGGTCCGGTTTTGAATGGATACTCTACATGAATTAAATATAATTCATGTAGAGTAATTGCTTTAATGAAGTTGATTTATTAAATTAATAATACAAATACTTTGAAGTAGAAAACTTTATCTTACTTTCACTTTTTTAGAAATTATATTTATTTATTTCATTTCAGGTGCTGAAAATTACATTTTTCTGGATTTAATAAAGTGGCAATAATTAAAATTTTTTCATCATAGTTTTTGTCAACATGATGGCAGCATATTGATAAAAGATAATTTTTTACCATGCTCATGCTGATAAAATTGTTATTTTTCACGAAATAAAATGGTGAAAAATATGATTAAAATATTTATTTAAAAATTCATTATAAATAAAAATTTAATTTGTGGGTAAAGAAAATTGACATCATTAAAAAGAAAAGTTTAATATAAAAAAATTTTTGTGATATATTGGGAGGTTATCAGAAAAAAAAAAGTTTAAATTTCCCTTAATTTTTAATTAAAATTCTAATTGAAAATTTTGTGAATCTAAACCATTCTTGAATCCAATTGAACACACACACAAAATTTCATCAAAATCAGTCCAGCCGTTTAGGAGTTCAGTCACAAAACATGCAAAGAGGAATTATATTATATTATATTATATATATATATATATATATATATATATATATATATAATGTAATCCAGAATAATTTTGTGTTTGCAGCAGAATTGTGACAGAAATCAGTGAGAAGACAGGTTGAATTTTTTGAGTTTGTTTTATTCCATCTCGAGAGGCCTGTATTATGTACAAGCAGCGCAGGCACAAAAAGGTTACAAATACATAAAAAGTGTAAAAAGGACATCAAGGAAACAAAACCATTTAACCTGGTCTAATATACAAGATTTTCATAAATCAGACATGTGGCGAATTTTAAAAGAAATCCACACACATGTTGACCTAGACAAAAGAAATGCAGGGATTTGGAATAATCTGTTTGCATCATTAATCACTCACTTGGCATGTGCACTGATAGTGTAGTATTTTCATAAAGCTCCATTTAATTGATTAAATAGAAAAAGTAGAATGGGATCAGGAAATAGAACATTTCAGAATGAAGTTACTATGGGCTGAACTACCATTCCATATATATGAGTGTAATGAGATAAAAGAAATTATTTTTGTGTGATATTTTCCGAAGTTATTGGGAAAAAATCTAAATTTTGTTTAATTTTTAATTAAAATTCTAATCCAAAATTTTGTGAATTTAAACCAGAGGTTGGCAACCAGCAGCTTGCAAGTCGCATGTGGCTCTTTTTATGTAAAGTTCTGGCTATCTACTTCCATACCAAGAACTAATATTTTACTATCAAAACCCTTAATAAATATTGTTGAGTACCTAATCTCTCAACAGCTTCTATTAACATAATCGGGACACTTAACATGACCGTAATGAGATAAGTTTGGACAATTGTTTTGTCCTTAGAGATGAGACTCTGTGACCATATTTTCTGACCTACTTCTAGTGCAAAGTGAGGTGGCTTTGCAGATGTAAGATATTGCAACATTTTACTTTGTGCTTGAATGAAATAAAAACATTCTTCAATGAAAAAAAACATTGAACATCTCGTATTGGAAGAAGACAAATGGCTGCAAAAATGTAGCTTCAAAGTAGATACCACAAAGTAACTAAACGAACTAAATCTAAAACTGCAAGGAAATGACAATCCAGCCTAAGCTTTGCTTAAAGAAGTAGTTTGCTTCAAGGTAAAATAATAATAAGGATTTTTTCAAAAAAAGATAAGGAGAGCGGTAAAATACTTAATTTAAAAAATCTGAAACAATATTGCGATGAGACCATTACAACTATTGACACGAATTACTTCAGTAAAACTTTAAAGAACATTAAGAATCAATTCGCTGAGGGATCCAAGCAATTTAAAAGAAACAAAAGTACTCTAGTCTTCATAATAAATCCTCTCAACACAAATACAAGAGATCAACATAGTCATTTGGAATTGATGCCAAAGACTTGTGGAGTGACAAGTTCACAGAACTCACGAACAAGTTAGAGGACTTGTGCTGCTTGATGTGCATGCTTTTCAAGTGGACAGCTCAAAAAGAAATACCTCAAGTTGAGGATCTTATATTGTACATATGAAATAGTCTTCCAGAATGCTAAAGTAAGGTGAAGAAATTGGCATATGGAGTGCTGACAATCTTTGGGTCGACATATTCATGTGAGAAAATATTCTCTTGCATAAATATAATGAAAATTCAATTTAGAAGTCAACTAACAAATAAAGATGTGCTTGAAACTTAAAACAACAACCTAGCTATAAGCCAGATTTAATCAATTTTTTAAAAGGCATGCAAAGCCAATGCCACTATCAATATTTTGGTTTTATATTAATAAAGACTATTCTGTATTTAAAACCGCTTATTTTAAATTAAAAATCTAATACATATAAGCAAATACTATAATATTAAATCAAAAAGTTTCAGTGGCTCTTTAAAAACTGAAAAAGTTTGTAAATTGTTACTTTTGGCTCTTCTGTTTCAATAGGTTGCCGACCCCAGATCTAAACCATTCTCAAATCCACCCGTACACACACACACACACATACAAAATTGCACCAAAATTGGTCCAGCTAATTAGGAGGAGTTCAGTCACATACAAACACACAGAAAAACTTTATATATGTATATAAAATGACATATATATAAATGAAAATATATACTGAAAATAAAAATATTGACTTTTACTTTTCTTCTTGGATCTTTAACTGTAAAAATTTTACATCCTAATTAACAATTTAACCTGTTTTTAATTTTCGTTCATTTTTAAAAATTTAAAATTACATTACAAAATAGCAAAAAATTCAACTTACTGATTATATTCATAGGGAATAACTGATTCTTCAGAATTCAGTCGATTAACATAAAGCACAACATGAGACTAAAAAAGAAAAATTATTATATGAACATTATTGAAGATTTCAAATAAAATGTAAGCAAATGATAAAATGTAAGCAAATGATAAAATTTACTAATTCAGCTTGGCCTTTAAAAATTTTAATCAAAGTCTATCAGCAAATTAGAAACATTACTGAAAAAAATAAATATCAATAATAAACTATACTAAATTTTATGTAAAATTGTTTAACAATTTATCATAACTTTGAAACACTTTTCAAAGCTCGTAAAAAATTCCATTTGTTAGGCACGTTAATATAATCATATTAAATAAGAAAAGGTTAGTGCAAAATAATTTAAAATTAAATCGATTTCAGTAAAACTATGTTTTCTTTGACATAAAATAATCTTTTTTAAAATCAAAAAGATCCTATATCTTTAAAATTTTATAATCATTCTGTATTCAATTTCTAAAAAATGAATTTAAAAATGACTGCAAATTAAATTACTATCATCAAAAGGAAATAAATCAGCTGTATTAATAAGACTTCTATCAAATAGTTCAGTACAAGTAAAGGACACATAGCAGATTTTTTCACCATTGTCAGCCAAATAATTACTAATTCACTAAATATTGATTACACAATGCGATTAGATTACCACATATGCAAGTTATCACCTATAAAAAAATTATTGTCTAGCATTTATTTGTCCTAGGACAAAAAGTGACTAAAAGTAAAGATATGTCACATTTTATTTTTTGAAAAAATTAAAAGTTTAAGATCTCAAACAATAGATAAAAGCAAGAGACATGTAGATTTATATTATACATTTATATCTTAATTTATTAAAACTATATATATATATATAAGAACATATTGCAGTAAACAATACAAAGTTGTTGGGGGGGGTTCCCCCCTAATTGTCCAATTATGTACTCTAAAGCTTCATCATATAACATTTCTCATGACTTGCACTAACAATATCAAAATTCTTACAGACCTGGAAAGCTAAGACGACAATAATAGCTAACAATTTATAAATGTAAAGCCAATATTTCTCAAATTTTAGTTTTTATACTAAATTTAATAGGAAACTTCCCCAAAAAATCACTCTGCAATAAATAAAGGATCAGTAGTTAGATCTTAGGATGTTATTTCCAGAATTCAACAAAAAACACAGAACATTTCGTAGACTGATATATATATTTTTTAATTTTTTCATTAATATTTCATAAAATGTGCATCAAAAACTCCAGCCGAGAAGAAGAGCTCAGAAAATATAATTCAAATTTAATGCTTTATTTCTTTGCAATCAAACATTTGCTAGCTGTTTTAATCTGTTTACAGTCATATGGTTATTCAATGCTTAGTGTGTTTGTTGAAATGCTACCTCTCTCCATTTTGCTTTTTATTGTTTATTACTTTAAAAACATACTTATTTCCAAAAAATGGAAATGAATCAAATCTACAATAAAACATGTGGAATATTTCATGATTTTTAAGTATGCAGTCAGCTTTAATAATAACCTGTACTTACAAAATCAGTGCACACATATCATTTATATTAATAATTAATATTAAGTAATTTATTGAAAAGAACTGACGATCGATTGGGAGTTAATAATTAGTTTTCAAAAGAAACAGAATGATTCATAACTAAAAGTATGAAAATAGTTTTGAATTTGTGAAGTCGCCGGGAGGGGCTACGTGACAGGTAACAGATGCAAGCAATACAAAATTAAACATCTGATTAAACTAAGATTTGAAACCTTATTCACAGTATTTTAAAATGAACACAAGATGTTTTCCATCAACTAGTAGTCATATCGATAAAATATTTCTTACCTGACAAGATTGAGTCGCTTTTGCTTCTTCGCAATAATTTACAGGAGCGAGGCCAGGAAGATAAAATGATAATGTTGAAGTTAAATAAAAATAAATTAGCAGAAAACTAAAATAGTTTGAATAAAAGTATGCCATCTTGAATAAATGATAGAAAAAAGTCTTAGTTAAACACACGTAACAAACGGCAATCGCAGAAATACATATCAGCACATCACAAAACTTGAGGTGAATAGTTGTTGCCATACGCCCTAATCTAATTCTTTATATAAATTTAACCAGCTGTTTTCTGGTATTATTATTACAGAATACAGAAGGGTATTTCAATGAACAAAGTGAAGATATGACAACAAAATTAAGATCGGATCCTTTAAGTAGAAGATACTGTACAACAACCTTACAATATTTTTAAGGTATCGTGGCAATGTGTAGAAGCAGTTTGTGCAAAGAGAAGAGAAGTGTACTAATGCCTCTTTCTTGAATTTAGATATCGTCGGTCTAGTATCTACTGAAGAGTGATATTCAGCATTATTAAATACTCTTAAAGGAAATAAATTTTAAGCTTTTAAAAAGGCAGTACTTATTCGGTAGTCGAAGTGACATATACTTGTATAAGAATCAAAATTGGTGTTAGTAGATGAGAAAGAAGTACTTACCCCTATCAGTAACTCCCCCTCCCCACAAACAACAAGAATTTCTGAGTTTCGGCTTTAAACAACTACTCAGCTTTGAAATGATAATGGAGAGCAGGACATTAAATAATATGAGAATTTAAAAATCATCATAAAATTAATATATAGTTCAGTCAAAATATCCAAGTCTAATTTCAGTCGGCAGAATAGTCAAAAAGAGAATAAACCCATAAATTGCCGAATTTTGCAAGTATTTTGGGGCGTTTGACTGTTATCTTCGTTGTATTTGATACAAAGGTCTTTCGGGGAGTTGAATTTGAACTGAAATAATGATCATTTTACTAATTACACATGCAATATCTCCCTTGAACTCAACTTCTAGTTTATTTAATCATGTTAAATGATGTCTGGGAAGTTACCAGTAAAAGCTCGAGATATGCTCCTGTGATAATGATCTGAGACTATTTTAGTGGAATTCTTCCTTAGTTTGGTGATCATATTCATTTGGTAAATTCAATCTATAAATGGCAAGGATTCCATGACTGCTTTTGTAAGAACTTCTGCGTTCCGTACGATACTTGATATCACCTACCCATTAAAAAGAGATGTTTTGGTTCAAATTTCTTCTAATGTGAATTTTTGAGGAGAGACCTGGAATAATTTTAGGTCAACGGAGAGTGATATTTTTGAATATAGTAGGAGCCAAATAACTGGATCAAGATATCCTCATCGGGACCTGTTATTTTATCCAATTATCGACAGATCTCTAAACCTTCAATAGTAAAAATGGAGTTTATTGTGTAGATGCCGTAAACAAGTTTCTGGATTCAGTAAATACCGGCAACTCAGATGAGGCAGTGCGATTTCGAGACAAATAGCTATGATGTTATGATTCGAAAATTCAGTAAAGTTTGCTGCAATTTTAGAAACTAGAAATTTTCTGTTTTGAAAAAATTCTATTAAAAGGGACTTACAATGATTGGGATTAGGATGGGGGAGTCAGTGTTTTTATTAGATGCTCCAGAGAGTAATTAAGATTTTGAAACGCATCTTTTAAAGTTTCGTCAAATTTTTCAATCGACTGGATATTTAGTTCATCACAACTGACGATAATAGGCAAAAAGGAAATTTTGAGAAATCCCAGATAAAAAATTTAATTGCTGGCGTTTAAGTCTTTCCGAAAGAATTTCTAGATCTGAAAGTTTTAGTAGGATGTATGGGGAAAGGACATCGTTTGAATTATATTCCAGAATTTTAAGTACGTTTCAAAGAACTTATTTATGATGGGGTAGTTGTAATAGAATAGGCTGAGTTTGCTGCTGTTTAAGATTGTGATTTTATTTATTTATTTATTATTTTATCATTTTTATTATTATTATTAATAATAATTTTTGATCTTGGACCGCGTATTTTGGAACCTTAGTTCTTGAGGCAATGTATTTTTATGCCTTATTTCTAAGGAGTTATATATATATATATATATTCTTCCATTTTGATTAGTTTTTAAAAACAGAACACCAAGATATTTGATAGATTCAATCCATTTAAGAAGAATTCCTGGATAGACTGTATACAGAAATAAGGTTAAGGGGCTTTACATTTTTTTTTTGCTGACAATTTTTTTTCTGTACTAGATAAATACTCTAATGCGAGTACTATTTATAAGCGTATATATCCAGTTTTCTAATTTATTTTTTATGTAATTCATTGAGGGATGAAGGAAGTTAAAAAGAATATATCGTCTGTAAAAATAGAGCATTCAATATTTGTATCTAAGGTCTCAAAAAAAAAGACATTCATAGAAATTACAAAAAGTACCGGTGAAAGAACACTCCCTGAGGAAAGCTTTAATGAAGAAAACTTGCTTAAAGAATAATATCTCGCCATCTAATGTGAAATTTTATTGCTTGGAGAAAATTGTGCATCCGTTTAGGGACGCTGCATGTGATGCAAAGTAAAAGACATTTATAAATCTGATTCATTAATAGGAACTGAGTCGTAGGTCCTTTTAAAAAAGATGCTAATTCCAATAAAAAAATATTTGCTTTAATATGTTTCAGAAATTGATGAGTAAATTTAAGTTGCTGTTTGACTATCTCCGAATGAAATAAACTATCTTATTTTGATTTTTTTTTCTATGAGTTAAATGTTAAGATAAAATGTGTTCAAATATCTTTCAAAAACCTATGTAATCCTATAACCTCTTGTAGATACATAGGAGGTGGTTTCTATTTTTTTAAAAAAATCTTTTTTTTAGTTTTGGAACCGGAACAATGACAGCATGCTTCCAGGACACCATGCTATAAAAGGACAGTCAAAAACATATCCATCCATTTCTTCGAAAAAGTGAGTAGAGCATAAAACAAGATCAAGAATTGATAAACTAGTTGTTATGATTTTAGTTGGGTACGATACGTGGAGGCATGTAAACAGGGAACTATTAAATCATTCAACAAAATCATGAGTCGAACGATGGTTTCCATCTCATAAATGGTGGCAGTTATTTAAATCTTCAGAAATGAAAGTCAAGAACTTTATCCCGTTTAGAAACATTTTGATCAAGTTAATATTAAATAATAACTTTGGCGTAAATATTTCTGATAACCAAAATTTGGTTTCGGGGATAAATGGCAAGGATTTCAAGGTCTGGGTCATATAATTTCTTAAAAAGAATTCTGCCAGCTATATTTGCTGGTATACCAATTCGAAGGCCAGCCCTTAGGTTGTGAATGAAGTTTTGTTTGGAATACACAAGCGATCTTCTTTTTTTTTCAAGTATGTTTCTTGAAAGATCTAAACAATGGATGGGGGAACTGTAGATTGGTTAACCCAAATTTTCTTTTTTGTTTAATATCAAAGAACTTTCACAAAAAAAGAACATTTCAAGGGGAAAAATTATGCACGGTATGAAACGGTTTTTACTGAAAAATTGAGGAAAGGTCACTTGTTCGCTTTCCAAGGAAAGGCCTTGGAAAGCAAACAAGTGACGAAAAAATGAGCAGGGCGAAAATACGAACAACGAAAATCTAAAGTGAATATTTTGGAAAGTAAAATAAACAAAAATGCAAGCACACATACACACAAAAAAAAAAAAAACAGAAAGATTTTGCCTACTTCCATCGTCTCCTGATCATTATTTTCACCTGCATACCATTGAAGTTTAGTGTTAGACATATGATTCAAATTTTGAAGGATTTTCTTTTCACTTGCAGGAGAAGAGCTGCTATCAACCTTTTTGCAATTATTTTGCACATATTCTAGATAATACACTCAGATTTTTGTATAGAATAGCGACGAAATAGTTATTATTATTATTTTGAAAATATTTTGCTAATCAGTTGCTCTTGGCATGATTTTAACCTTATCGAATATTTTATAGTCGAAGTTTGAAATACTCTACGAGCTTTGCTAGCTGTGATGGGATTGTGACACTTGATTTCTAGAATCTTTCTTTTACGTACGATGGACGTGTTTTGTGTTTGGATTACGGATATCATTGAAATTGATGCATTCTTCTGGCCTTTCACAAGGATTAAGATGTGTCATGCCACAAAAGTCGCAGGTATTAACTTTTACGGAAACATGGTGGGGTGAGCAAAAAAATATTTGTTTCATTGGTGGGGGTCTATTTATGAATTATTAGAAACATTGGTTTATGATACAAACTTCCATGGAGTCATGCTGAGTTGCTACATTTACATGGAGTAGTACTAGTGGAGAGTTTTGTTTTTAAAATCTCAGAATTTCTGCAACAATAAAGTTATTTTTCTTATTTCTTCTTTTTCTTATTTTTTTTCTGCAGCGATCTCTTCCATGATGATATTTTTTATTATATCAAATAATAAGGAAATAAAAGAAATGTAATATTTGTCGCAACATCTTTATCCATAAATTTATTTAATGATAAAAGCTGGCCAGATGTTAGGTCTTTTGTTCATTAAAATTATTTTGTCTTGCCTAGTATATATCATATCGTCAATTGAATCATGCCTATTTATGAAATTTTAGATGAAAGATGGTGTGAGAAATGGATTTAACTGAAATAATTTCTGTGATGAATTTTTTGATATTTATTTATTCCTAGGAGATTCTAATATGCATATAATAAAATGCAAGATTTCAAAATGTATAAAATATTCATAGATGATTTTGATGCTTCTGAAGTAATTGTTATTTTGAAACATATTCATATTAATTTGTTTATTTCTGCTCATAATTGCAACAATATCAAGACGTGAAAAAGTGATTTCAGAATGCGGTTTGCCAGGCAGAGAATCTTCTTAAAAACTGCAAAATAGAAATGAAGATAACCATATCTGTCAGCAACACAAAATAAAGAGAAAAAATATCAGTAACACTTGTAAGAAACAGATGCACGAAAACAACGGACTGAAGACTCGGAACATGAAGGAAAAGCAACCGTTATTGTTGCCGGCACAAAACCAAAATCAACAACTTCTTTTAAATATGCAAGTTAGAATTCCTTCGTATTGTTCAATTATGTGAATTCACTATAATTCACTGGGGTTACTAAATTGTGCAATTTTAAATTAAGTTTATTTGACAATAAAATAGCTGTTTTTTTTTACAATCCAATCTATTAGGCAACAATTATTTCACTAATGAAATATTACCGACTGCACTTGAAGACAAAATATAAATAAACATGATAGCTTTTTAAATATACTAAAACAGCTTATACAAATAAGTCCTTAACGTGTCAAAGAAATTAGTAGTACCTGAAATGTTCAGATTCTACACTCTATAACAAAAAAAATCAACCCACCAAGAAAAGAATTGTCCGATTGAGACGAAAATTGGTGGATAGGAAAATAATGTACTGAATAGTAAATGATTAAAATCTCAAAACAATTGGATAATTTATTTCAGTGTTACAGTAATAAGTTCAATAAGGTGTTGACTCGCCTCTAGCCTAGATACAAGTTGCCACACGGCGTGGAATAGACTGATAAAGCTTCCGAATGGTCTCGTGCAATATTTCCTGCCAAATTCACTCCAACTGTCAAAATAGGTCGTCAACATTCCGTGGCAGATACAATCGCCTTCCCATGATATTTCAGACATGTTCAATGGGGGAGAAATCTGGCTATCTGGCAGGCCAAGGTCGTATTTGACAAGCTTGTAAACAGTTCATAGAAACACGTGCCGTATGTGGTGTGGCATTTTCCTGCTGAAAAATCAGCCGAGGGTTCTAAAAAAGGAATGGTAGCAAAACAGGTCTTAGGATGTCGTCGACGTATCGCTGTGCAGTAACTGTACCTCTAATGACGACCAAAGGGGTCCGGATATCAAAGGAAATGGCACCCCAGAACATAATGCCTTGTTGAGGATCAGTGTGGAGGGCAATATTGAAAGCAGCATCCCCCCTCAACACTAGAAGCCTCCAAACACGTCTTCGTTGATCGTCAGGCCACATTTGGAAGCGGGATTCGTCGCTAAAGACTATACGTCTCCAGTCGACATCATTTCAACCTGATCAAGCCGTGCACCACTGTAATCTGGCTCGGCAGTGTACAGGCGTGAGTGGCAGGTGGCGTAACAGTCCGCACGAGCATAAATTTCACCGTCTTCACCGTCTATGAATGGTCATAGGGGACACTGGTGTTTGGGTTGAAAGTCAGATGGCTGATAGAGATGAAGAAGGCGCTGTGACAGCTGATCGGACAATCACTCTGTTCTCACGATCTGTTGTGGCTCTAGGTCGACCGCTATCATCCTGACGCTGAACTCTGCCATTTTCCATTCATCCTTGCCAGCATTTTAGAATCGTCGCATCGCTTCGACTCTAAAGATGAGCGATTCTCCGATTTATCCAACCGGCGTCTTTCAATCCAATGATACGACCTCTGTCAAACTCTGACAGTTGCTCTTAATGAGCACGAACCCTGTGGTGAGGCATTTTTTAAGTTGTTGAAAGGTAATTTGAATCGAAATCAGACCGAAAGTTTTAACAACCGTTGAATAACTGCTTCTTATATACATTTGCTGGATATCAAACTATTCATTCATTGGACATCAAAATTTAATCATTTGCATATCTGGTCAAAACACTCATGCATACGAAATTTCAAAGCAATCGGATGATTGCTTCGTGGTGCGTCGATTTTTTTTGTTATAGAGTGTACATTCAGAACTATAACTATGCAACTGAATAAAGTAATTCTTTTTTCTTATTGAAATTTTCTTTCACTCTTCGCGACAAGCATCGTTCCAAATGTATTTAAATTTTTGATAGTTTCTGGATAACGATGTGTTAACTACTAAAATAACTATTTACAGAATATTCGTAAATAAAAGATTAAGAAAACCAATCAATGCGATCGAGAGAGAGGAAAAAACTCTTTTCTTGGGGAGGGGAGAAGGATATTAGCTTGCAGTAGTTATGAGGGGAAATGTTCTTAACAATAAGAATACGTGCCTAATAATGTGGACAGAAGAATCCAAATTCAAAATTTAATTGATTTTGAATAAAATGCATTCGTTTTAAAGTTTAAATATACACATATATTTGTATATTTAGACTTAAATAGGGATTCTAATACTAAGGTATGAAAATTCCACTTCATTTTTCATACCTCATTAAGCATTATATAAAAGAATAAACTTGTGCGAGGGCTATTTTTTTTCAAGGTCCAATGGGCCTCTAAATGAGAGTTTCGGGAAAATTTCCCTAGATCTGTGCGCAGATGTCTTGTGCTGTGTCTGAAGTTGGTCAGGGGAAAGCGTCGATTCGCAGTTGTCATTTCTGAGTACGTAGGGAGCGCATAAACATGCTTCGAAAAATAGTCTCCCTCCGAATATGAGTTGCATTCAGTCATTCGATTTCGGCATGCTGAAAGAAGCAATGCAGGTGAAATTCCTAGACGAATGAGTAATGTGTGCGGAGAAACATTCATGAGTGACAGCAAAGTGCGGAAGTGATGCAGGAACTTTGATGCTGGACGCACTGATGTTCATGATACAGGCGGCCAGAGAAGGAAGCCAGTGTCCACCAATGATTTTGCTTAGTGCGTGGATCACGGGGATCAGGAAATTCTCGGAAATCGTCGGCTCACAATTTCTGGGTTGAGAGATTTGTTTCTGGAAATTTCCGAGTCGGCTCTCTATATCCTTGTGAGTGAAATACTTGAGTCCCAAGAGAGATCCCCCTTCGAGATGGGTACCCAAGATGATGTCTTTCCCTTAGCGAAAGGGCGCCGCATTAACCTCCTTACAGCACTTCCATCACAACGGAGAGGAGTTTTTGGACAAAATTGTCACAGGAGATGAGACATGGGTCCATTACGAAACTGGAGAAACGAAAGCACAATTCAAACAGTGGATACATTCACATTCCCCGAGACGTAAACGAGAGAAATTCAAGAACATTTTCTCAACGAAAAAGTGTATGGCTACAATGTTTTGGGACCGCAAAGGTGTTCTCTTGGTGGAATTCATGCCACGCGACACAACCATCAATGCAGCTTCGTACAGCAAGACTCTTCAACGTCTTTGAAGGGCAATTCAGAACAAGAGAAGAGGAATGTTGTCATCAGGCATTGCCCTTCATGATAATGCGAGGCCACACACTGCAGTTGCAACAGCGATCCTCCAGGAGCGTTTTGGATGGGAAGTTTTTGGTCATCCACCAAACAGTCCTGACTTGACTCCGTCGGATTTTTATCTTTTCTTACATGAAACTCTGGCTGACATTCTGAAGAGCTGCAGATGAGAATAAAGAATTGGCTGGAAACACTGGCGGCTGTTTTCTATGATAAAGGTATTGGAAAATTGATACCACTTTAAGACAAATATATGAATTTACGACAAATATATGAATTCTGTTAGATAGTTGACTACATTAAAAAATCGATTTTAGGCAAAAATATCGAATATATTTTAATTAATTACACTGGAATACTGATTTGTTAATTGAAACCTCTTAAATTTGATTTCTACATTCATTTTTTACATCCTCCATTATAAGAGCATCCGTTTATTCATTCAGCATGGCATGCCATTTAGATCAATCGATACAAAGTTGAATGCATTTTTTGTCGAGAATGCTTTGCCCCGAATAACGCTAAATGACCCATGAGCATGAAGCACTCTGAACAAATTATAACAACAAAATCAGGGACCTCCGGTCTTAGAAGTGGATGTGAAGGGGGAAAAATGAATCAATGGGAAATTATTTCCTCGAAAATTTCTCAATTGAAGACGATGGAAACTATAATATTCTTCAGGATGACGCTTTCAAAGATAAATGAATTTTTTCTTTATTTCTTTTTAAATTAGAAGTGGTTTATAAGAATAAACATGTTTTCTCTTGTAGTCGACACTGCTTTATACTCTAATTTTTTTTCTTATAATTATATATTGTAGAAGCATTGTTGACCTTCAAGAAAATTAATTAATCTAGAAAACTTTTTATAAATTTTTAATTTAATAATTTAACTTTATTAAGCATTATTTTGCATAAGTTATCTTTATCCATATTATATATATTAGGCATATATGAATTATTGTAGTCCAGTTCATTTATGCTGTTATCAAAATATTTTATAAATATTTAAAAAAAAGATCCAACAGATCAATAATTTTGTTGAATTCAAACCAAATTTAAAATTCATTTAAATGTATTCCTTTTTAAAATCTTATCAAATATTTCCATGATCATTCTACAACAAATGTTATTGGTAGGTGTTATTATTTATTAGATGATTATTGTTTAGGTCCATGTACTAAAATCTAAAATGAAATATAATTACATTTTTTCTTAAATTAGATATAATAGCAATTAAATCTCACGAGTCTCATAAAACATAGACTAAATTGCTGAAAATCATTTGATGGTTAGTAAAAGAAATTGATAACATTAAACAAATTAGTTTAACAAATGTTTAAAGGTGAGAGAAAAATTAGGGTTCAGTTTCTAAATAAAAAAGAAACTTAAGAGGGTGAAGAATTTTACTGAGCTTTTCTTATTAAATGTAATATTAATTATTATAAGTTACTTTGAAGCTAAATTAGAGAAACGGGGTTTGCCTCCTCTCTCCATCTGTCAATTTCACCGCCATTTCTGAGAAGTATGCATAGAAATAGCAGTAACTATATATTGGTTTAGATTGTTTGTAACAGTCCAAGATTGATGGTGCTTATAAGCGAATTTATTCTGTCTTCAAAATTAATCAAGAAATATTTTAAAGAATTGCTCATGTGGCTAAATGCATTAATATTCTATTTAAAACTAAAATAGAACGCTCATACGTTTTGGGAAATTTCAATTCATTTAATATTTTTAATTTTCTTATTTTAGAAGAAGACAAGTAAGGTATGTACTTTTTTTTTCTTTAATTTTGTATACAAGAAATTCTGTATATTTTCCACGTTTAGTCACTCAGCCATGAAAGTTAAAAACATCGACTATGGAATATCGGATGGATATCGTCAATAAATAGAGAAAAAAATGTGTTTAAAATTATTTCTGATTTAAATGACGAAATTTTTCGAGAAGTAGAAAGGTTGCTAATGAAATTATTTATGATTGGACACAAATAGCATAAAGAAGAAACATTTTAATTACTGATAAAGGCATCAAACTCAAAAATCTGCCATCCAACCATTTACTTATTCAGGCCTTTTTAAAACTAATAATTGATCGCTTCTTCCATATACCTCTGAAATGTAACAAATAAACTTACTTCTCGATTTCGGATTCAGTATATGCAGCTTAACTTTTAAGTTTAGAAGCATAATACGCTTTTCATGAAAATATAAACTTTCGATTTCTGCTTTATAATATTCCAGCTAAATGAGAGATAATAATCCGAAGAACTAACTGAAAATTGGGTTACTGAGACTACACAGGTGCGACTTTTCATAAAATAAATTGAGACACAAGAAATATCCTCAGTACTACACTATCCAGTTCAACCAACATTCTTCGCACAATATTGCCTGATTCAATAAAGATCTAGATTAATTATTAAATAAACATATATCTTCATGGTCATCTAAGATAACGTGCAAAATCTTACAGTCCTTTCAAATACAAGAATTTAAGAGAGAGCAAAAATATGTCATGTACTTGATAAACAGTGACGACTTTTGCGACAGACCATAGATATATCAAAATTCTCATTCACCCACATCGAATGATTATCCCTTTTGTAATAAAGATCACAGAAATTAAATGTAAAAATCCATAATCCTCTAATAACAAGTGAGACAAGACGAACTTTTAAATAAAAATCAAACCGGAATTATGTAATAAGAATAGAAAGAAATACTGCAAAAATGATTTTAAAAAGACTATAAATAAAAACAATCATGCAGTCATATGAACCATTCACCCCTTAGAAGAAACTTTTAATCATTATTAGTAATAAGTATGATGCTGTATTTAATTATTTGTTTTCTCTTAAACTAGAGATTTTGAATGATATTGCAAAAACATTTTGTTTGTTAATCGTTTTAGTTACTTCACTAAGAATGAAAAAAGAATATTGCAAGCATTTTGTGTTTGACAAGCCCTTTTGAGAACTTCTTCAGATTGGTATTTATGAGATAGCGCACAGATACTTTCCCTAGATGTAGCACAAAATGCGTAACAACATTGCTCCGACATCTTCAAGTTATTTTCCGGCATTCACAATATCATTATGAAGATACCGTACACCATCTTCCAAATCGATTGTGCTAATAGGATCATCATCAGGATACTGGTAGTCTTAACAGAATGTTAAGAATATGCGTGATAGGAAGATTATGTAAAGTATTAAAATATAATACATAATTTTTCGGATGATTCTTTAGATATATAATCAAGTCTCGGTCTAATGAAATTTCATCTTTTCATATAAAACTTTGCTATAAATAATATAGATTAATCTATACAGAAATGCAACAGAAGTATATAAAAACGCCCAATTGTGAGCTCTTTCTTCCTAAAGAGTGACATTTCTCTTCTATTATAAATGTTTCTTCTAGGAGAAAATCTTTTTGACAAAAACTACAGCTGACTATTTACTTTATGAAGTCTCACCATTTTTTGCTGACCGAAGAAAACCAAAATTTGACGGTAGACTATTATTGTAGTATTGTAGTCCCAAGATAATATACCGAATTTCATTGATGTAAGTCATTCCATTTATGAGTTATTGCATGCGAAAATAAAGAGCGATAAATGGTCAAACCCTTCAAAAATTTGTGTCAGAATTTGATAAGATCCCATATTTCATATGCGAAACCTGTGTATAGAATCTTATCTACCAAGCTGTTTGTGTTTGGGTTATCGAGTTTACTTGTAATTGAAAAGTCAAGCTGACGGGCTTCCTCTAAGAAGATTTCACTCAAAATTTGATAAAAATTTACAAATTTTGTCGTTAGCCGATAAATCAAATTTTATCTGACTAGCTCAAGGTATTTTTGAGTTATCGAATTCACAGACAGGCATAATGATAAAAACAAGTTTTTCGATTTCAGGAAAGTTGGAAGCGTCAAAATTCGATAAAATCTTAAGATGTGTTTTTTGATTTTAGCCAATTACAATATTTTTTCTATACTTCATATGGGACAAAATAAAATTTAGCCAGAAAAAAATTCTTTTAATGGAAATCCTCTTTCATAATAGAGAGTGTAAATAACAATATTCTAGAAAGTCAAGGTTCAACAGAAAACTTTGTTAAATTAAAGTTAGTTGAATGAAAACTCAATTACATTTATTCATATCGACAAAGAATAATACAAAATTATGAGGTCTGATATTTTTTTCGTAGTGTAATATTTCTAGAATATTGTTTTCAATGACCATTTGAATGCTTTCGTGAATCATGCAATGTTTCTGGTTTTGGAGGTTATCGAGAATAAGAGCATCATATAAACTGTCCTTTGAAAGTTAGATTACAAATGTGGGACATGTTGTATATCAATTAAATTCCGCGTTTTGAAGTGTCATTTTGCACCCACTGGTCTGATATCATTAAACAATAAAATAGTATAATAAAAAGAAATAATTTCCAATTACTCGAATCAGATTAAAAAAGCCTAAAGCATCATGTCTGATATTTTCAGAATCCCCAGTCTTATACATAGTTCGGCCACCTCCCTCAGCGTTATAAGTTTTACAGCGGGCTGTCAGGCTGAAAATGAGCTTGTTGATCGTTGCTTGAGGCAACAAATCCCATTCTTTGTTTGACAAAGAGCATTTCATATCATGGTATCTCCGAAAGAGAATTGATATTGTGTAATGGTTTTTTCCCAAGAACCTAACAAGTATATTTTATTCGTCGGCTGACTATCTCTTTCGACGAACATCCACTTTCTCCAGAAAATTATTCTTAAGTTGAGATGTGCGTGGCCTCAAGTTTTTCTCCTTAAAATTAAATCATCTCTAATAACTCTACGAAAAAAAATATCTCAGTATGGCTAATCTCTAAATCACTGTTCAGTCACAGATCTTGAAACAAAGAACTGAATTATTGTACGGCAGTCCGCATTATTCGTGTTCATACAAAAGTTTTATTTTTATAGTAGTAATCGATTTCTTTTATGTTGTATGAAATATAGCGGACACCATACACTTTTTCATATCAAGATTTGTTGAAAATCCTTCTGTATCATGAATCCTGGGTTGTCTGTCAAGAGAACGTGGTCCTAAGTTTGTTACGCCCAAAATTTAAAATGTACTGAATTTCTTCTATGATCAGTTGAAGAGAACGATTGAGCACAAAATCTCTTCTGGAGGTGGTCTGAATAGAAACTGTCATTCCATTCCAATAAAGGACCAAGAAAATTTTCCAATGGTCTGTTCTGTAGTTTGTGAATTAATTCCACGCATCGATCATTCACAGGTGCCATAGCTTTTGAGTGAACATGAATTACCTTCCTGTTGATGTGTGTATTTGATAGAATTGCTTCTAACGCTGGATGTCACTATTCGAGACACTCTTAACTATCCAGAGATATTTATAATCAGCAAATAGTTGCTGATTATGACATTTCAGGTGGAATCAATATTAGAAATAGAGTGATCTAAGGTGAATCTACTCGGAAATCTATAGAGTCAGTTCTTATTTAAACATTTCGTTGTAACTAGTTAAACCATTAGGAAAACTAAGAGGAAAATAAATTTGCAACAAAAATATAATAGGTCGAATATCATTCACAGTTTAAAATGTAACACATAAAAAAGGATTCATAAAATTTTATTTAAAATTTTTTCAATGTGTATTTCGTGAGTCAATCGCATGCTCAAGTTCATACTAACATCTTTAGTGGTGCCACAAAGGGATTCTCTCAAAATTGCAATAAATTGGCGTGTTATTATTGCTTTCAATTAAAGATAGTCCACATATTTTCTCCATGAACACGATTTTTCAGAAATCTCAGCAACAAGATGTAATAAGGATTCAGGTTCGAAGAACAACATTTGAAAGACTTCTTGAAATTACTTAATAGTCTAAGTTAAGAGTTTTCCCTTTTCAACGACTATCAGGCGTTGCACTACATGCATGAAGACAACAGAACCAGAACATTCTTATATGTCTGGAATAACTTGCTGAAGCAGTTCACAGAAACAAGAACTCGTTACGGAATACATTTTTGGACCTTGGGAGATAATCTTCTCAGAAGAAAAGTGACTACGAAGGAAATCCACAATTTTCCAGCAAGAATACAAAGACCCTTATTTCATAATATTGATATCTGCTGTAATCCTGTTGGTGATAATTCTGTGTATTTACTGCTTCGTTACATACATCTTCAATACATCTCATGAAGTTTTGAAATTTTTAATAGAGCATTGAATGATAATGTATTGAATAGTGTAAATGAATACATTATCAAGGGCTGTCCTAGCACACACATTACACACAAAACTGCTAATAAAATCACCATGATGATGAGAATTTTGGAAATTTTAACTTTTGCACCATATGAATCGTGTCCGTATATCCCTTTAAAATGGATTTAAGAATCTTTCCTACCATATTAAAAGGAATGCACTGCTTTCGTGATACCTCTCGAGTACTTGTCGAAGAATATTGGAAAAAGGACGTCCCATCACCAATAGAAACCGAAATTTCCGTTTCAGTTTCATTTGAAATCTTATTCCATATTCTTCCTGACATCACATCCAATTCAAATGTCTCTTTAAATCAAGTAATCAATTATCTTTTTCAGCTTATTCCCCGAAATATATCCCTTTCACAAATTTTTCAAACATCGATATTTCCACTTTGTAATTACGTTATTTCAGCAATTTTAATTAAAGAACTCAACCAGTAATAATTGATGTTTCATACCTAAATACATAAGGATGATCAGTCTTCTAGAATCATACCCCACATACGGAAATTTTAAAGATTTCCTAATTTATGTATGATTTTTCTAATTTGCATGAAAAGCACCATTTGTAGTTGAAATTTTTAGTCTTATTATTATTATGTAGTTTTCTTTTCTTCTTTTTTTCCATGGTCTATACATACTGCATATCAAGAATAAACACAACAAGTCAGGCAAAACAGCATTTATATAGAATTGAATAGAGTCACTTTAATCACAGCCACCTTTTATTAGAAGAATATAATTGCACGCCATATTATTTTGTAAGAAAAAAAATGTTTTTCACTACACCATAAAGGAATTGGCTAAAAAAGACCCTCACAGTTTTTGATTATTAACAATTTTTCTATTTACAATAAATTAAGGCATTTGTTCCTTTTGTAATACTAATTTCTTTTTATAATATTATAAATTAATAGTTTTATTTTAAAATTAATATGCACCAAAAGAGCTTCTTAAATTGTGGATTGATGCAGTTATGGTTGATATTATCCAGTTATCACATAAATCTAAATAATGTTTTTGGAGGAATTTTCTATAACTGTTAGAAATAAAATATCATTCGCATTTTTATATAAATTACTTAAATAGCACCATATTCACGTGATATAACAAATAAAAAAAATAAAAAGCACGCAACAAAATAAATAAAAAAAAAATAAAAGTAACAGAATGAAATGAAAATCAACTTTCATTTCATTCTGTTTGCTCTTGGTGATCCTCTATAATGACTGTCAGAAGTAGTCAAAACTAAGTAGCTATAAGATACTTTGCCAATAATCCATTTTCAGTACAGAATTAATTTATCTCATCACAATAAAATGTTAATTTTGTTTCCGTAGTATTAAAATTAAGATTACAAACATTACCGGATGCCATTAAAGTCCCGAATTTCCTTTTCTTAAATTCAAAACAGCGACAGTAGTTGTCAGAAAAGTGGTATAAAAGAGTAGCAGAGGGGTTTATTAACTCGTAAGCGGTAAGAGATAGGGCAATAAAGAAAAAAGGTTATAATTAGTTATTTAATATGTAAAGAAACATTGAACATAGAATGAGCTTTTGTTTGTTGACAATTCCCAAAGCTGTGAATTACGAGTACATTGCAAGTCTCTCAGAAAGCAGTGATTGACAAATTCTGGATGCAGTAAGTGCTAACTTTTGCAGGCACTAGTGATAGGAGATGTTGAAAGAACGTTGTTGTAGAGCTGAAGTTTGGAGAGTGCAAGGGCGTCTCAGATGTATTCTTCGTTATCTGGCCGCAATTCAGAAATACGATGTACGTTTCAAAATAGAATGCATGCTACCTCAAAATCTGAAGCTAAAGTTAAAGAAATTAAATTAATAATTAGAAAATATTTGATATCTTCTGTTCCTTCATGTGCGTTAAGAAAATTTCGGGAATAGTACTTTTTTAAACCTTAAAATTAATTATTTTTGTTTTACTCTAACCTAATTCGAAATACTTAACATATATTTTTTAAGTAGAAAAGAAAATAATAAATAAAATGATGCATCATACGGAGTTCACAATACTGGGAACCGAGAATACTGAAAGCATTCAAGACTTTTTGAGCGGAATCAACAAATTTTAATATTTTAAATTTGTATCGGGCCAATCTTTATTTATAATAAAGATAAATAAAAGTCTGTTGGCTCTGTTCACCATTCCATATCCACCGTTTGACATAAATTAACTAAAATTGGAACAAATATTCTTCAGAACGAAGAAGGTTACTTCGGAGCTATTTTTTAAATTTTCAGTTGGAATTTTAATTAAAAATTTAAACAAGATTCACATTGTCCAAAAATAACTTCCAGAAATAGTACAGTTAACAAAACCTTTGAATCATCTTGAAATTCCAAAAATTACCTTTTTATTGATATCTATTATTTTGCGCTATAATTTTCTACCAGTTTTTAATTAATCTCAAAATATATTCTAAGCATAATTCCTAACAATAAATTTCATACAGTAAAAAACAAAATCTTACCTGCACAAATAAGCTGTGTTTGCATGATTTTTTTTTCACCATCATGCACTCAAAAGCGCAAATTTAAAAAGTTAAATCTTACTACAAACTAAACCTAAAACAGTTTACTTTTTAGTAAGAGCCTCTAAGAAATAAAATAAATATGAATTATGATATTTTCTAGAAAAATAATTACAAGAAAATATTTCTTTCCTTTTAAAAATATTTGCATTATAATTCAGTAATTCAGTATTATTAAAAGAAAACATGATGTAACATATACAGGATATTTACATTAATCTGAGATTAACAACTTATTTCTGAACCCCTAATACTAGGCACACACATCTAATAGGAAAAATGGTTTAGATGAAGAAAATAATTTTACTTTATGAAGTTTCGGTCATTACATGTTCGATGAATTGAAGAATTTAAAATTTTTATACCATATTTCGTGAGCCTTATTTATTAAAATGGGATTTAAATTCTAAGTTTTAAAAAATCACTTTTTTGCGACAAAAAATGATTTGAGTTTTGAAAATCTGAATATCATTATTTTAGAAAAAGACACGATTTTAAACCACTCTATTGACATCTTGAAAAGGAAACGCCAATCAGAACCAGGAGTTTCCTCGAGACTGATTATTCTAAAATTATGATATTGTAGTCTTAAAATAGTGATATCCAAACCTTCATAACTCAATCAGAATTATGAAGTTACTTTCTTAATTCGTACAAGATATAAACTTTCCTTTAAATGAAAAGTTGAAGCGACAAGAATATTTTACTGAATGATTCATAGGGCCGATGGATTGTGTAAAATTTATATTTTATTATTTTTTCAGAAGTACATTTATTGACTGAAAGACAATTTTCTATTTTTATTTAATTTTTTTAAAAGTAAAACAGAAAACTTAATGTATCAACGAAATTTATATCTCAACATAAAAAAAAAATCGCACACCTCTGAAAAGCTGCAGGAATTTAAAATAATGTTCTGTAATAATAGTATTATACGTAAGATTGAGTGCTGTTTTATGTACTCACAATTTTTTAAAAGTATGTTTGATTCCAGCATAAAAGGACTTTGTATTGGTTGAAGTTCTTCTCTCCCGTTTCAAATGTAAGTTTAAATTTTAGAGCAGATGAGAGAATTGTTGAAAAATACATATCATAATAATAAGTAGAACGGTATTAAGTGAGGAGTTCAAAATATCATAAGTTACATGACTATCAAAATTTGAAGCCAAAAAATAGCTTCCTAGTCTTAAGAAAATATAAATAATAAGTAACATAAAATATTTAATTGAAAATGTTAACCACCATTAATCCCGACCTACTAATAACCTGCAAAAGCGGATTAATAATTAATATGATTTCTATGAGTAAAATTATGTCATAATCAGAGTGAAAATTTTTATTTTACTTTTAGTCTCATTTAAATTAATCTTTATATAGAATATTATTTTGTCTTTATATCATATCTTTCATAAATTTTAAGTGGAAATTGATTAAATGAATCTGACCATGCCATCAGTTTTTTGTATTTCTAGCTATCATGAAGAATAGCAATTCGAACTTGTCGTGCAAAAATGAAATATATATATGTTCTGTTTATAGCTTAAAAAATGAAACTCAACAAGATTATTAGCTTTCGATAGTTATTTCGCAGGTCTTAGTTCCGCTACAACTACAAAACGGACAGCAATTTCAGACCCCATGTCATAATATCAAAAATGCATTTCAAAATAAAAAATAAGTTATTCACCGTTTTGCGTATTTACATGTAGCTAAAAGTATTGCTGAAAGAATTTTCTATGTTAAAGGTGAGTGAGCCATTAACACTTGCTGTAGATTAAAATTATTTAAAACTGATAAGAAAGATATTTTTGTTTTCAGTTGAAGTAAGAGAGGCTTGAGCTACCATACTAATACCACTTTCACTTCGTCCAGGGATGTGTAGTTTCGCAGGAGTACGGTCAACCATGACCTTAATGATCGATTTCCACATACATAAAATATTACTTTCATTTTATCATCTTTTTTTTCTGACAAAGATGAGTGTTTCCTCATGATTGTTTCCCTCTGCTTTAACTCATTTTATACACGCTTTTGAGATGTAACGCTGATTACATCTACTTTATTGCATTGACAGGACTTATGACTCTTTTTTCATAACTATGAATTTTTATTATAAAAACTCTTGCCTTACTAAAAACAAGATGTGTGTGTATTATAAGAGTTATTTGTATTTGCAACAAAAAGTGTTCAATTATTAAGCTCTATTTATTGCATATTTACCTGAACTAATCAATATTTGTCATGGTTATTAATTTTATAAGCTTTTTTCCTCAAAGCGGGGTTTTATTTTTATTTTATTTTATTTTTTTGCACATTATAACGTTTTCATAAAATAAACAAAAGGGCAAAAACGCTCATACTCTCTTCATAAAACAGTGCTAATTATAAAATTTCAGAAGTTAAATTAAAATTAATTGAAATAGAAGGGAAAATATTTCTGAATATTTTTTTAATATTAATAAAAAGTAGACAAATTTTTGTATTAAACTTACAGCTTTTGTATTAAACTCTGCTCTCTTAAAAATAATAGAAGCTTTCAAGGCTGCATTACTTCATTTTTGAGGCATTTATTTCAATAAGCAAACATACGCTTTTCTTCTATGATAATACAAAGTTAAAAAAAACAATGGATTAAATTTAATTTCAGTCACTAGCTATATTTTTCCAATTACATGAAAAGTATTTAATTCGGAAACTAGATATTTAGTTATAATTGTCTACTCTGGTACGCAATCTTTCCCAATCAACAATATTGTAACATATCTTCGTTTAGCATATTACTATCAAGGTTGTAAAGATGAAGTTTTTCATTCATTTTTTTAATGTGTGAGAGTTTTAAATTTTATTCTATTTTTTTTATTTTCGCAGACAATGCTTCTATAATATTTTCAGAACTTAAAGTTAGTTTCTTGTAACTTATTAGTTATTAATATAAAAACATGTAAAACTCTAAAACTTAATGCAAAAAATAAATCAAAATGCAAATATAATTATCTTCAAACATAAGAAGTTTTTGATGGAGGTAACCAAGTTCTTAAAATGCAACTGCATCGGTAAACTCAGAACAGTTTCGTTTTCCGAAAATTTTCGAACAAGCCTATTTTTATGATATCATCCAGTCAGCTGAACAGACATTTTGCGAGAGTTATAACACTATTATCCTCGAGTTAATCAAACATTTTGAATTACCTTTTTCACCTGCAGAGCAACGATATTTATCTATCATGTTAGCTGCAATTCAAGGAACAGCTGTAAAAGCTAAAAGTTCAGTTCATTTTTTTTTTTACTTCACATTTCTAAAGTATTTTTTGTTTCATTTCTTTCAATATAAAAATATAAAAGCTTACTAAGTTTGCTAAAAGCAGGTCTAAGCTGTTTCCCAGCATTTTCATTTCCTCATTTTTTCTATCACTTTAAATAAATAATCGAAACAAAATAGTTTTATTGAAAAAGTTTCTGACATTTGTTATATACATATATCAAACACTTCCTGTAGCTATAAATTCAAAGCACTTATATTATAATTTTACCGGTTTTCACTAACCAAGTGTTTTCTTAAAAATACTGTCTTGGAAATGAATGAGAGGGGGGGGAGGTGTACACACGTCATCCACGTACTGCTGTTATTTCACTTTCATAGGAGATCTAATCCTGGAAATGAATAAAGCTGGTTTTCATGGATGTAATCTTTCGATAGGTTGAAGACTCTATAGACAGCTGAAAACGTTAAGTTTGGATTATAATCGTATGTACTTTAATTCTGACAAAATCACGATTTTTAAACAGTTTTCATCCGAAATCGATTTTGCGTGAGTTGAGCGATTTTTTTTATTGCTTTTACTAAACTACGGACAATTCCGAAAATTCTGTTTAAGAGTCTTACTAGATTAAGGCACTGCTACGATAATATTAAATATTTATATAACGTAAGAGCAATAAATATAAAATATAAAACTAAATTTGCAAGACTTTTTTTTTCTTTTTTGCATTCTTTACTTGAGGGGATAATATGCATTTAAGAAATATTAATAAAAGCGCTCATAAATTACTTTGATATTTACAAAGATAAGCGAATTTTTCAAATCAAGTTAAAATTACACGATTTATGAGAAAAGTTTATTAAAATCTCATGTAGGTATAATTAATTTATTTTTAAATTTTAATTCACTCCCTATTATCTGATAAATAAACAAAAACTCTAAGTTTTCTAAAATTAATGAACAGATAACAACGTCTACTATATCAACTCTTATCCCATAATTGTAGAATTATAGTATTTAATTTTTAAGCATTAATTAAATACTAATAAAATTTTGAATGGCGAGTAGTAAAAGAGAATTTTATTAAAATCTAATAAGTGAAAAGTTGAGTTCTTCCAAAGAAACGTAAATTTGAAAAAATTGAATAACTCTCTATATTACTCAAGAGTCTGAACATAAAAATTCCCCTAATTTTTACTTTTTAATAAAAGTTTCTAAAACTTGTTACAGAATATTATACTTCTTAATAGGTAAAAAATTCCATAACAAAATAAAAAATTTTTATCGAATAAAAATTAAATTTGCAGTTAATATTGCTTATTCAGAAAATTCACTTCTTATGAAATTCAAATGTGAATAAATGGGCTAGGTTCCAAACGTGTAGGTTATGGCTCTGAAAAAGTAGCAAATTAAGACAAAAGTCCTTTATTTTTAAAGATTTGTTTTAAAATTGATTTTTTGGGGGGGATGAATTTCAAAATAAAACCAGCATTCAAGGTGCTTTTTAATATTAGGTGTCTCTAAAATGACAGATGGATTTTGGAAGTGATTAAAAATAAGACGGTATACTACAGAAATGTATCATCTGCGGCCTTACGCTTGGAAAATAACGGAATTTTATTCATCAAATTTCAAATTTAGTAACCATTCTACTGAGAAGAGGAGATGCAAAATAAGGCAGTTGAAACAAATATTAAATCGTTGCAAGGACTGTTGAAAAAAATAAACAACGATATTTTCAGCGTAACTCCATTTTCGGCAACAACATGGCGCAATCTGAGGAAATTATTTCTGAACATCCTTGCAACCATGTTAATTGAGATTGTCTCACATGCATTACAAATGTATTGTTCCATTCCTTCAATTGTTGGTGAAGGTTGTATGTATTCCAGGTCTATCCCCCCTCTCCAAAAAAAATACATGACATCAAGTCCGGTGAATAAGGAAGTCTTGCCATGCCACTTCCTACATGCATATCATAATCCAAGGCAATTATACGAACAATGAAAATGTTCAATCAAGAAATCAAATACTGCAGCCTTTCGATGATAACAAGCGCCATCTTGCATGGTTCAGTAGGCGTTCAAACAACCCTCCAAAGTGGAATGGTCGCCACAAATTCTTCCAGAATGCCAAGATATCAAGCACCATCGATCGATTGATCTCAGAAGAAGGGGGGGGGGGACGCTCAATTATTCCTTTGGGGGAAACCGCTGTACCGGCCATTATTTGCGAAGGGGGATACAGAGATGAAGGCTCACCCATATTAGGACCTTCGGTTCCCCAAATTCGCAAGTTCTACTTATTAATAAACCATCGAGATTGAAATACTCTTCATCCGAGAATTATGTGTTACCATCATCGAGTTTATTCTTATCCACAAGCTGCAGCATAGCGTCTGCAAAATTATAGCATGCATTAATGATATTCAGACTCAGGAATTGGTGAATATGGATTTTTTAGGGAACATTTCAATAATATGACGTATGAGACTGTATATGATCATTCTTCGGAATCCAAAATGATATGCAACTTGGTGAATGGATATCTGGGGCCAGTGAACGACAATCTACTGTACAACTTCAGTATTCAAATGTATAACTGAAATGCGTGCTCGGCCGACATTTCTAGTATGGTCACCATTCACGTTCTCTATTCACTCGAAGCTTTGGAATGTAACCTTTATCACATTGTGTAACGGTCCTTATTTCCTCAGATCAAATTTCGTTTGAAAACTGAATTTCATTTGAACAAAAATATGTACCAGACAGTGGAACTCCGAAACAAGAAATATCCACAGTTCCAAGGGAAAAAATGTTTTTTGGTACTGCGAACTTGCAATCTGAACAGCAAACGCTATTTTCTTGACGACGAAGTATAGAATGATGATCTCAAATTAGCCTGATAGCCAACAGCGCTTCTTATCAGAGGTAATCTTAACTAAATATGCAATTTGGGAGGATAATATTCTCTGATTTCCGAAATGCAAAGCAGCAAACGATACCTTTCTGTAACATTTCATTTTTTTAAATTGATTTTCAAAATTCATCAGTCATTTGGGAGGTACCCGGTAGTTATTTAATTATATATTTAAGTATATTTTGTTGAAGTTTAAGAATATATTATTTCGCTTCAGACATTTCAAAAGTGTTATGAAAATACCGGCGAAATCACAAATCTGGTTCATCGAAGATCTTATCTCACTTAAAAAAAAATGTTTTTAAATCAGAAATAAAGATAAGGTATTTAGGTAAGAAACATGTAAAGTTCAAATAAATGAAAAATGCTAAATGAGTTCTCAAGATTATATGACAGCTGTGACGCATACAGTTCAAATCCATTCTCTTGGCACAAAAGGTGTAACAAATATATTTATATTTGCTACAACAAACTGTCTTCGAATATATAGAAAATAAATTACTCCTTTTTTTAAAAAAAAAATTCAACTGAATAAAGATGTCAGGTGAAAAAGTCGTATTCATTTATTCGATGTAAATATTCTTAAAGAGTGTAAGCATATTTTAGAATCCAAACGATAACAGATTATAACGTATCAACAGCAAAGCAGTATTTAAAAAAAATCTTAAAAATTCCCTAGAATTCAAAAAAGATTAGATGCTTGTTTTGGAACAAATTCAAAATTATATTTAGAGTTAGCAAGAAATAAGTCTCTCACTTCATAATACTATAAAATGTGATTTACTGATCCAGATGATGAGATAAATTTGAGGCGCAGAGTATGATGCTTGAAAGAGTATGGTGCTTCTTAAATAAAAACATTTTAGAACCAAAATTCATAAATAAATGCTCTATAACACAAATGGAATTTATTTGCATAAATAGACAGTATGAAATATGATTTGCGTTACAATTATTTCATGTTTGTTATTTTTAAGAATGCCAAGTTTAACAGAATTATTCTTTAGATAATAAGAAGGTGAATCAGTAAAGCATTATTTGCTTCTCTGCACATCACATCTCCGTTGAAAGAAAAAGCACTATTGGTAAAATTTTTTACCAGAAAATGCAGAATTCTGCTGCAGTTGTGAAAGAATTCCTACGATTGAAGCGGATACTAAGAAGTCCAATGTCTCCATGCACAGTACACAGGATGATACAGAAATCTGAAACAACTGGGTCTTTGGCATTCTTCCAAGTAGAGAATGATAGCAAACCCCATCTTCTAGCTCGAAAACGTGGGATATTGCGGTTGTTGAAGACAGAAGGCTGCCGTCACATCATAATGTGAATGTGCCATTTGTATTTTATATGTCACATTCCACAGTACGAAGAATCTTATAGCGGATTTTGCTTTTTTTAAACCCTGTTAAATCAAGACTGTGCACCTATTGCAGGACAAAAATTCAGAGGATCGTACAACTTGTGCGTTTCCTTGCTGGAATGGTAGGTGACCTCGCTTGGTCATGGAACATAATGTGAAGTGACGAAGACTGTTTTTGCCTCAATGAGGAAGTTAACACCCACAACTGTCGAATTTGAGTAGTGGAAAACTCTCGTTCTATTCAGAAACAACTCTTGCACCCTAAAAAAGTGCCGGTATGGTGCATTTTTATGGTTAATTTTACAACTGGACTGCATTTTTGAAGACTTAAATGCCAATTGAATCTGTTCCTTGACAGGACAATGGTATCATGATATGCAGAGGGATTTGGCGATCCCACAACTTCACTAGCGTGAATGCTTTCAGGATATCATTTTCTGCAGCATGATGCATCCCCGCACATTGGTCGTTGTGTAAAGCAATTGCTAAGGCAGAATTTAACATATGCATTTGGAGATCAGTAGTCATTTTCCAATAGCACGGCCTCGTCCTTGGTCAAATATCATAAACTAAGACTTTTCGTTGTTGGAGTCCTGAAGAATAGTATCCATCGACTGCATTCAGCACCATGTGTTTGATATTCCAGCAATCTTACTCCGGTCAGCATTGGAAAATAAGAGTTCTACGATTCGAGTATGTAGTTGAGTATGAAGGGAACATATTGAGTAGTTTTATTGTTACTTTTTTTTAACATTATTTAACATTTATACAGAATATTAAATGTTTTTTGTGCACTGTTACTGTGGAAATTTGTTCTAAATTTTTTTTTATTTTATAAATGTTTGGCGAGTCATTTGAATCAACTACAATTCAAATTTTATCTCATTTGGACTAATAGCATGCATTCTTGAGACCTAAGAAATGGGAAAATTATTTCTTGTCAACCCTGTACAGATAAATAACCATTCTTCATGTATAAAATGATAAATGCCTAACTCTGCAGAGATAAGACAAATAATCACTGATGAAATTGTCAAAAGACAGTCTCAGAAATTACATTACGATTCAAGAAAGAAGAGCTAGCAAAAAGTTATAAAACATTCTAATGTAAGAAAGTATGCTAAATTAAAATGTTTCACAGAGAGCACTTTTCGATGCAAAATCAAAAAAGAAAGCGCAAAAATCTAACATTCAACCATTAAGAAACTATTATATATACCATAATGGCTTGTCATGGTAACACGAGCATATTTACCTTTGTTAATAGAAAAATTAAGTATCTGCTATCAAATATTTAGTAGAAAGAATTCACAATTTCATTCATTGATTTACCGTGCCGAAATATGTGCAAATGATATTTGAAAGGCTCCTGTAAAATCCTCATTTTCATGCTCATTTCAAAACATTGAATATCCATAGAACGTAAATTTATAGTTTGATGAAGTAGTATGTCACTTATAAAAAAAAATCTGAAGAAGTTAATAATAGAAGCGCAACGAAAATATTCAAAATAATTATAAATAGATATTAATTTTTAAGTGGTCTGCATAAGCATTTGTAATTTTATTTTATAAAATCTTTTAACATTTAACTCCATGTATTGTATCAATGGTGCTTAGCGCCTTTTTTTCTAAAAACTCCTTTTATAGACAACTATTTCTGATATTCCACTTTTTTTTACAATTGCAAAGATTATCAGTGAGTTGTTTTATGTTATGGAGAGAAGTTTATCTGTCCTACCAAAACGTACTGATAGCAACTCATTGTAGAATAATGATAGCTCTAATAAACTATAGAAGTTTTCGTCTAAGAGGATTAGATATTTTAGAGTTAATTCTTAGCTTTGAGTAAATCAATTTTTCAAAAATAAATTTTGCCGTGAATTCATAAGGAGCTTTTTTTTCTTTTGTATAATTTTAGTTGTTTCTCCCTGCTTCCTTTTCAGAATAAATTTATGCAAATTTCCCTGACATATATTTTTTTCTATCCTAACATATTGATTTGAGTGATAATCTTTTTCTCGTTTTTTATTTTAAGGATAGACGTATGCTATTAATATTTTATCAGGTATGAAAGTTTCACTTATTTACTTTAAAATATATTTATAAGGATGATACACTGCAAAATTAGTGCTCATTGAAGATAAAAAGATTGAAAAAAAATCTATCCTAATGGTTGAATGCATGATATAATGAACGGTTTCATCAAATGCCAATAGAATTAAAAATTTCATGATAGCCTTATATGGAAACAATGCCAAGATTCATCATATTGAAAGATCAGGAAACGGAGTTGAGAAGAGGATGAAAGGGTGGATTTCTAATCTCTTATAAAAATAAGGAGTGATTTTTTTTTTTTTGAGAAATAATGAGATAAAAATCAATTTTTAAAACAGCAAAAATGTAATAGTTGGATGTAATTTTTAAAAATGTACAGATTGTTACTCAGTAAAACTAGGAATATTATACGGTGCATTAAAAAATTAGTCAAGAAAACAAATGTTGAAAAACTAGGATTAAATGGGTTGACTTTGTTCCATCTTTAAACAACAATCTGCAACGAAATTCCCTTGCAGCTGCGCTACCTATTTCATATTATTATTAATCAATAAACTCTGTATATTACGTCACAAAAAGTAATGATACGACCTTATGGGTTACACATGTTTTTATGTTTTTTTCAATACTTCCATCAAATGCATAGTATCACCATCAACAAAAATTACGTCAAACATGAAAGTTATTTTTTTCCACTAAAATGGGTTATTACCAAATGTAGCATTTTGATTATTCCGACAGCTATTTAATTTTTTAACTGATTTATTTCATAGAGCCATTTCTGTCAATATTTCTTTTAAAACCCGATTTTACTGTTGCTTTACAAAGTTTAAAATAGGATAGTAAATTTTCAGTAGATATGTGTTAAAAAATACTTAAATTCAAAATTTAAATTTTTATTCGTGTTCAAATAACAATCGACAGAGTAAATAAACTAAGCATACAATATTGAAAAATGATTTTTGAATCTCGCCTAAATACGTTTCTAAACTTGAAAATTGCTTTTCTGATTATTTTAAAGAGAACTGATACCATTTCTTAAAATGAGTACCTATAAATAGGTACTCAAAAGTTTTTGCATATAAAAGAATTTTCAAAAAAATTTACAACTTATGCTGTATTGAAAATTTTAAACCAACAACTTCTGTGAAACATTTTGCAAATTTCCGTTCAATAATGGATTCTTTGAAACTTTAAATAACCAAAAACTTTCATAATTTGGGTTTATATATTAATGGTTAGCACTTAAAGGTGTACAAATAATTTCTATTTCAAACGTCGTAATTCAATTTTTCATTTCTGATCGATGAATATTCAGTGTTACGACTATTTTCTATAGAAAAAAAAAAGATACGTTATCTCAAATACAAACCATTACCCAATAAATCGCAAATTCACAATTAAATCTAAGTTGTAAATTAATCATTGGCACTTGCGCTATTCGTTGTAACCCGTAGTAAACGAAAACGCAACCCCCACTACCACCACCAATAACGTTGCTGCAGTGGTTATAAAGTGCGCGCAGGTTTTCAGACTGGGTTATTATATACTCTTAAATAAATTTCCAGAAAAACAAATTATATTAATAAAATTGAAATTTCACAAATAATTTTTATCGGTAAAAATCCAAATTGATCAATAGATTTCTTCAAAATTTTATTCACAAACAACAGCTTAAAGATGATCTTGTGACATTTAATACTTAATGCATTTATTAGTCAAAAGGTATGTTTCCAGGTATAGAAATTGTTTTATCTTTAGAATTATCATTCTAAATGCTTGAAAATATCATGGGTAGTTTATTTTATTTATTTGCTTCTGACTTGTCAATTAAATTTTATACCACAGATTAAAAATTAATATTTTAAGGGAAAATATAACTTACGACAAGTAATATTTTCCCTTACTTTTAGTTTTTAATAATCGCTTATTAGAGTTTATAATTTTTCGAGAATAAGCGAGATTTTGTATTTTTTTTAATTCACGTTTTTATTAAATAGGAAGATTATGACCATAGGAAGATTTTACATATAGTAAGAATATTTTATATAAACGCATTATACAAATATTATAAAAAATAATTTTACTTACATACATCTTGTCTTATAACCATTAATCATACCTTCCCGTCTCCGGCAATATTTCAAGTTACGATGGTAATGCATGCATTTATCATACAGGCATTTCATGCTAGATAAACAACACGATTTAGATACAACAATAAATTGAATTTCTTAAAAGTTGAATTCATTCTTTTTTCGCTCCTAAAAACAAGAAATCTGCATACAATATAACAGAACAAAAAGATAAAACTTTAAAAAATCTCGAATTTGTTGAAAATTATGCACAAACTACTCAAAGTGTCAGTTTAGAGCAGTTAAGTTGCAACCATTTTCAAACTGTTTCACTTATAATTCATCTCAATACTTTTTACTTATAGTTGTCTAAAAATTAATAAATGGTTTTTTAAATTTATAATGCTTTTATTTATGCATAACTGAACTTGTAATGCTGATAATTTATTCAAATTACAATAAAGTTTCTGCATATATCAGAGAATAATGCATTAACATTGTATAACAGACAATCAAATGAAAACGAGATTGACAATATAATTATAACGAGTGTGGTGTGGAAGTTGGTAGGTTTCTGTAGAAAATAAAGTCCATCGGGAACTAAGAAAAAACAACGGGAGCCCCTACATCTGAGCAATTTGTCGATTAGATTATATTGTGGTGTGTGCGTCCAACATTACTGTAAAGGTCGGAAGATAAATGGGGTGCTGTAGTAGTGGTTTATTATTTTTACTGAAAGAGTGCCCGAAAGTGAAGTTCATGTCCAAATATCTCTTGTGTAAGGCGAATACAGTATACTACATGCGCGTGTGTTCGAGCGCAATAAACAATATCGAGAAAGTCGGGAGTCATTGAAATACAGTAGTTGGAAAGGACAGACTTAACGTGTCAGTAACTCTTCTGTCAATACTACAGTGGAAGATGCCGTCAAAAAAAGGAAGGTGACGAATGATGGAAGATGTTCGGCTCATGCTACTCATTAATATGGCTTGCTTCTCTAGAAGGTAATGTTGTGAATATGTTGTTACCCACATGTTGTCAAAGATGTTAAAACTATGCTGAAGAAATTTCGTTAGAAAGTTCTAACCCATCCTCCAAACAATTCAGATATTATCCTATGCGATTTCCATATTTTTGAAGAACTGAGCAAACACATTCATGACCGTCGGTTTGCTCAAGACGAAGAAAAGCACATCTCAGCATAATTATGTTCCCGCGGACAACTACAAACACTGTTTTATGAAGGCATCATTCACCTCTTGGGATAAATGCATAAACAATCATGCCGATCACTTTTGAAATAATAAACAGTTTAGTTACTTTCTTTTTTATCCCGCCCTTGTTTTTGTTAAACTGATCCTTATAGAAATAGACAAAATCAGTTTCATAAATAGTTTATTTTCAGCATAAAAAACAGCATTTAAAATATTAATTTGCATAACAAATGACATATTCTGCTGCATATTGCATTTATCATAAGCTGCCATTATTAAATTTATACATCACAAGATAAAAAATATCAAATAAGTTATTTAAAACTAACAATAGGAACATACCTGACACATCACAACTTCAAAAATGAGGCAAAATACACTTGTTAATATGAGTATTCTACAATGTATAATTTCCACAATAAGTATAACAATAAATCACAACTCATGTAATCAATTTTAAGAACTATTCACTTAAAAAAAAATGCTAATTTATAAAACATATGACATTCTAGCCAGGATCCCATATCAAATTACATCATAAAATTAAATTTCTGGATCTGAAACCGATTCATTGAAAATTAATAAATAATAATATCCATGAAAAAAAAATCATCATTTAAAATAACTAGCAATTCTTCACAAATATTTAAATTCACTAGTTTAATCTCCATGTTCTTTTCATTCTTAGAACTTTTACTAAGTATGGCAAATATCAAGATTCTCCAGTGTAAGTCAGCATTTTCATAGTTGCTAGGTGTGTGTCCAAAATATAGACTAAATATTATTATTTTTCATTTATAGTGACAAACTTTGGCATCTAGGAAGTACTAGTAGTTGAATAAAAAATGTTTTTGTAATATTATTGCAAAACTACACTTTTTAAAATCATACTTGATTATTAAAACATATTGTCATGTGGGTGCATATATATATATATATATATATATATATATATATATATATATATATCAAAAAAGCTCTAGTAACAGTATCTATAAACTATTGAACCTAACATGATCAATACATTTTAAATAAGACAAGACAATACTAAAGACAAAATAATGTGATTAACATTATGCAATCTTATTTATTACACCAACTTAAATTGTTATGTTTGCCTCTTTGATTAAGTCTTCTCATTATTCATTGGAGAATACTGATATTCACAAATTTTGCCCTATTATGGTAACAAATGCATTTTTTTCAAAGATCTTAAAAAATGAAATAAAAATTTGAAGGAAATGTACTCAGAAAATTTAAATAATATTATAATAAAAGTAAACAGTGTACTCGATATTGCAACTTAAAAACCGGAATTCAAATCGACTTAAAAAATATCCTTAATAATAATTTATTAACTAAATTTTCTATTTTGTAAATTATTATGCAAATTTAAATACAGTTTTAGTGAAACTTATTCAAAATCCCTTTTCAGATTTTAATTTTTAGCAAAAATTCTATGTGAGAGGAATTTCTAAAAAATAGATGAAAAAATAATTTTGCAAGTAAAATTAATTTAGGAATATTGCTATAAACAGTGTATGGAAAATGAAAGGGAAAGAACTTTAAATTATACTAGGGCAATAAATTATAACATGGGGATTGTGACTATATTTTGAAAATTTGAAATGTCATCATGAATAAAAATTCATCATTTCAAACAATTCATGAAATAAAGATTTTTTAAAAGCAAACAAATATATATATTAATAATTTGTTTCAATGCATCATTTAAAAGGGTTTAGCTATTTGATTTCTCAACATTTTAAAAAATGTTTCGATTTTTTTTTTTGATAAATGTGCATTTAGTTTTGAAAATTAAATTATTAATTAATTTTTTTTGTAATAAGCCTTTTATCTGGATTTAAAAATGAAAAAAAAAATGCTAATAAAATAGCACAAAGAGTATAAAGAAATTAGTTGAATTATCCAGCAAATTATCATTTTTATATATTTATCACCATTATTTAAAATAAGTGAAATATCTCTCGGCAAGTTGATTTGTCTATATAAAATGTATACTTAAATGAGAATTAATAACAATTCATAGTCTAGTGGAATATAAGTTGTCAGCATTATAGGAAATTTTACATTTTTTAGGACAATATCATACATATAATTAATGATATATTTTGCTTTAATACAAATTCTTAGGGAAAAAATGAGTACAGATCACAAATTCAGAAAATCTAAATTCACTATATCACAATCACCCCAATAAAGACATAATGCATCCATACTTCTTAAAAAGCAAAAAATTATGAACTGATAATTTACTTTAATTATTTTCTTCCAACAAATTATCATTAAAATAATGGAGAAACCATAATATAAACCTGTATTATAATAATAAAACAGAATCTTCTCTGACATGCAGGGCCAATATAATGGGATATTAAGAGTGAAATTCATCAATAAAAACAGAAAATTAAGAGGAAGATAAAATTACAAAAGATTTCTCTCGGCGGCTATGTTTTCACCCTAGGCAGATCATAACAACTAGGACTAGTAGATTGGAATGACAGAATGGCTATTTACTTTGTTGTCATATTTTTTTTAATACTGCTATTGAAAGAAAACAGTCATAAAATATTCTTAAAAGCCATCTAAATCCACAAGGCATTTGCATCACAAAATTAATTTGCTAACAAGTATGGTAATTCTTTCAGAATCACAGAAGCACTTCAAGAACTATTATGGCATAGCTGCCCAAATAACTCTAGTACATGCCAGTTAGTATGAAAAAATACATAACAAATTTCCTTTAATGCATTCTATACAGTATGAAAAGTCATTTCATGAGAAAATGTGATCTTTCATGTAAGACATTTTAGATAAAAACATAGATTCAAACCTTCACTTTGCACAAAAATGGCATAAGAAACCATGAAACCAAATACAAATTTTCAATAATCAAACTTGTATTTATTAACAGGGAGGGGGGACATATGAAGAAGGCACAGCTCATGAGGGAGGCTACTTTGTATATTCCACAAATTTGAAAATTATTTGTCACATACACACACACAGAAAAAAAGAGTCCTCACCACACATATCATTCAAACAGAACTGAATAAATTGTTACAACAACGTACATACTACTTATTACTGATATTTGTGAAGAGTGAAAATATTGTCTGCCTTTCATAGATATTCCCTTATTGCACTTTTCACAAAAGTTTACAGATAGATAAAATAAATACATGCATATAAGCTGTGTTCCACAATTATAATCAAGTTTTAATTTATATATCAAGCTTCATTTGAGACTAACACTTTTATTTTACTTGCAATTTTTAACTAGTAAGAAAGATGACTTTCACATGATCCACCTTATTTTGCTCATATTTCATTCTTGAAGGTGCTTAATACTCTTCATGAATATTTCAAGTGATAAGATTTTTCAAGAGTTTACAAGATTTAAGACTTAGAAATAGATAAAAAGCATTGAAGTGTTGATAGGAAAATTATCACCTACTAATGATTAAAAAAATATACACACAGGTCTTCCCTCATTTTGTAAGTCAATTAATTATCTGAAGATAATAAATTGTTGGAACATGAAAGTCACATAAATACAATAAAGGAAAGTTAGCAATGACTAAATAATAATATTTGTCTAATAATTTGTTCTTAAATAGGATTCACAAAAATTCAGCATAAAAAAATTGGGCGTAATAAATTGCCATATCTTGCTTAGGTTATCATAAAAAAAGACTGAATTTTATTAATTAAATATGAGCTTACAGCAATTTTGATTATGAATATTAAAAGAAACATCTTATGAAATGCAAAGCTTTTCTTTATATTCTCATTTTAATTTTATATATAGATTCGAAAAAGTCCCATTTCAAAGTTTGAGAATATACGATTATACAAATCCATTAATAAAATAAGTTTAGTTGATTGCTAAACAAGTATATATTATCTAACTAAATATGAAATGTAACTATGTGATTTTTCTATTTCTAATAATTTACTTCGGGAACTTAACAACGGGATGTCAACTAACCTTTATACAAAGCATTACTGCTAATTTCAGAAAATTGTGTGACCTTTACAAAAACAAAACAAAAAAAAAAATAAATATTTCACTCTAATAAAATAATTTGAAATTAACACTCCTGAATATGATTTGCAACACCTAAAAAACATTCATGCAACTGCTGTTACATATTGCAACATATCTGCTCAATGACAGATTAAATAGACAATAATAGCTTCATTATACTGCAGCTTTAAAAATAAATTAATTTATGCTTAGTTACTGCAATATGAAAAAAAAATCATAGTAAAAAATAAAGGAAAAACTGAAGAAAATGTATTCCAATTAAATGCACTCTCTCAGGGAGGGCAAATAAAAGTTGGAAAGCAATAAATGCCAACCAATTTTAAATAAATGAAGATCAGCATTAGCTGTTGTTTTTACTGCAAATAGTATATCAATAGTCCATTTGAACTAAATAAGCAATTCAGTGACTTAACTTTTGATATAAGAGCACAGATGTAATCTGAAAATACATTTTACCCCAAACATCTGGCAAATATATCACTACTCCCCATTATAAGGGACAACATGAGTTTTCATTTGTAAAAACTAATTCACAGAATTTAGTAATATCAAATGAACATTTATACAAAAATAATACTTCACATTATTTGTAATAATAGTTGTAAGTTCCATTCATGTGCATATTGCATTTATAAACATTGATGCAATTTATAAATTTTGTTATATTGAAATAAATAGTTTTAAAAAGTCTAAATGAAAAAATAAAATACTTATAAAATCAGAAAAAAAAAATGACAATGGAGAAACTTTGCCTACATTGTAGTGTAACACAATTTAACTATTTAGTTAATTTATAGTTAAATTTAATTGTAACACAATTTAACTATTTAGTTACATTTTCTTATATAACAGTTTATTTATATGCTTAAATTATTTTTTCCTGTTTTAGAATTAAATTTTAAATTATTGGAAATTGGATAATAGGTGGGGAAGGGGAAAATAAATTGATCTCACTAAGTAGTCACCATATGTAACAAAATATAATTACTGTTTAAAACTACCTTAAAAAGCTTCTTTTCTAAAAATTAACAGCAGCTATCTCTTTCTACTTCAGCTTCCATTAATCGAACAGTATTCTGTGTTCGACTAAATCCAGTTCTGATACCATCCCACCCATCCTGCACCTTCAATTCACCATTTTGAATTTTATCATATATTTGTTGTGAAATGTTTGTAAAAGCATTTTCTAAATTGTAACCAGTTTTTGCAGAAGTTTCAATAAAAGACAATCCATACGAATCAGCAAAGGCTCGCCCCTCTTCTGTACTAACAACCCTACTGCTTTCCAAATCTACTTTACATGCAACAACCTGTAATAAACAATGAAAGAATATTGAGGATAAAGTATTTAATAAAAAGAATAATTAATAAGATGATACAATCTTTTGTTATTTATGACAAATAAATTTCTGTGATTTATAACATATGCTCAATTTAAAAGAATAAAATATATTTAGTGTAAACTTAACCTTTTTAGAATTCAATATAACTATTCGAAGATGCAAGTTTAAAGAAATACATTTGATGGAAACTTTGTTTTTTAGTTTTTCTATGATAGCAATTGAAATTCATTATACTGCAATGCCAATATCTTTCTTAATCATAATAGTAACGAACTGGAATTTTTAAATAAGGTTTGAAATTATGAAATATATGGTTTAATATATGGTTTTGAAGTTATGAAATTGATAATGTGCTATATATCTTAAGTGAACAATTAAAATTTATTTATGAGAAAATTCCGTATTTCTTCAATTAATTAAAAAATTCCTTTAAATTTTAATATAACCTGCAATTTTATTGAAAATTCTGCATTTTTTAAGCAAAGCACTTGAGAAAAAATTGGTTTTAAAATCTTATAATTTTTTAAAATATGCATACTGTATTTGAAAAAAAAAATGTATAAAAGTATTTCACACAGCAAGTGAAATCGCTGATAAAAGCTGTAAAATTTTTTAAACTTTCTGAGAAATGTAGGATCACAAACATTTTTTTAAATCCTTTTCTAGTTGGTTACCTATGCCCTTGTCACTGAATCTTCATCGTAAAACACTAGTTCAAGCACATTTTTTACATGATCAAAGTCCAAAGAAAGATCAATCAGCCTTTGTGGAGAAATTTGTAAAAATGTGCAAGCTCAAAAGTGTCAGGAAACTTTTAATCATATAATGTACATAACAATTTTTAGAGTTGGAAACAAGATTTGACTATGCAAATTTGACATTCAATATACCAAACTGAGGCAGGGGAAAAAAACAGTTATTCTGAAAATGAAGGCTATCTACAATTACATATTTATTGAGTGTGTTTTAAAGAACAGTTAAAGATAAGAAAGGTTAAGTATAAAGAAGAATAAACAATCTTGACAGTTACAAATAAAATGGCATGTTTTCTATTATTTAATTTAGCATAATGAATTATAATTTTCAAAGGAATAACTTTATGGAAAGAAAAGCTTGCAGTTCCAAAATATGCAAGAAAATTCCATCCCATTTACTATTTAACATATTTTTATAAACAAAACATTTTATAAATGAAATTTATACATACATTCCTTTTGTCAACTTAAAAGGTTATAAATAAAAATTTGCAAATTTATCACTTATATTTAGAATTTAGAGGTTTTCTCAGCTCTTGTATAATTTTTAATATCAAATAATGCAAACAACCTTGCCCATTTATTGTTACTTTTGCTATAACGTTCATTTCTTCAATGAACGAAGTAACATAAAATCTAAACCACCTGACAGTTCATTGCTGCCTGTCAGAATCAATTAGTCAAAAGCCCCTTGTGAACACAATTAACATTTATCAATGGTCAGCAAGTTGGAAACAATCATCCACTATGAACATACTCTCATTTATGTAAACAGCCAAAGTAGAACAAATTTGTTGACACTTGACAGCTGAGATTGACTCTGTCAGAAAAACATCACTTTCTGCCAAAATCTCAAAAGTATTTTTTTAAATCTCCAGAGGATAATTCTAAAAAAAGATGTATGATGTAACCTAATTACTGCAAAAGGCCGAATGGCAACACCATAAAAAAGTAACAGAAATCAAAAAAGTTTTCATAACTACATAATAACCCCAATTTCATATAAATATAAAGATATATTTTATGAAATAATTTGAAAATTACTTCAAAAACTGCTCTTCCAGGTTCAATATGTCTTCTTGCTTCAAACAACCATTCAACTAAATGCTCAAAGCTTGACCGCCTGGTAATATCATATAATAGTAAAGCCCCAACAGAATTTCTATAGTATGACCAGGTAATAGTTCTGTAAAAAAAGGATCAGAAATTTATATATTAACAACAATAACAAGAATTTACAATCGAGTAGATGTTAATAAAGATTTGACATAGCCAAATCGTAGTTTGTTTTAAATAAATAAAATTTGTAATCATTCCCAAAATGTAGTTTGTTTTAAATAAATAAAATTACATACAGTACAATAATTCAAAGTTTTTTGGGTTTCAAATTTATTTCATTTTACATCTAAAATCAAAATACCTCTTTTAATAATGCTAAGGGTTGTATTAATTAAATAAAATAAACCAAAGACAATAAGGATACTTTTTAACTGAACTCTGTCATAAATGTCTATTTATGAAAGCTTAACAAAAATACATTTGTAACTATATTTTTAGCATATAAATTGTTATGAAGAACAATTTCTAAAACATGGGGCTGTGAAAGCTGAATGCTCACATGCAAGGATAAACAGTGGTCCCACTGTTTACTGAAGAAGGAAAATTCTAGGAATTTCACGAGTTTTTCCAAAAAATTCAAGAACTCTAAAATTATATATTTCAGACATAAAAAGGCAAATAATGGATATAAATAAAGTATTTACACTAATCACCTTAAAATGCTACATTATTTTATGCTTACCACTTCTAAATAATTAAATAATGAGTACTAAAGACATCTGTTATAAGCATTTTATGGTTAATGTCTACATTCAAAATGGAATTTGAGATCACAATGTGTCATCCCCTTATTGGTACTTTTCCGTTAGCAGGGCGGAAGCAGAAAATCGCCAAATAATGTAGAATTCTACCAAATTTCTTCGGTGATTTTTTGCATCCACTCTCCAAATGTAAAAGTACCCCATCATTAACCACAACATAGCTACAGTTACTAAAAGATGCCAATTTCAACTAACATACCATTAAAAAATTGCTAATATACAAGAATCCTTTACTTTTGACCAGTATGTGTTTGGCAGTATTACGAGGAAAATGAAAAAGGTAGATGCAAATAAGCAAATCTTTACTTAGTTTTAAACAAATGAACAGAAAGTAGAATATAATTAAAATATTTAAAATTTATATTTTAAGTTGCTCTGTTAAAATTTCTATTTTTAAAACAATTTGGTTCTGCTATGAATAGAAAAATTCTATTCTTTTCTGTCTCTTCAGTTAATTTACCTGCAGACTCCTGCAGTGTAGAAACTGTCACCTAAACATTCTATCTTTATTTTAAATTGTTTAATTCACTTGCAATACATTTGATTATCAGTGTTTTCAATACTTTGAGGTTACAATCTATATTTAAAATTATTTAGAGCAGACATAAAGCATTTGCATCTTATCTCAATTCTTCTGCATTTTATAATTTCTCCATTCCACTGCATTTTTTTTAAAATTCATTTAAAGCCAAATATTTGGCATATGTATAATAAATATGTAGCTTTTATTAAGATTATCAGTGTAAATACTTTTATTTAAAGGAAATCCTTTTGGGACTATTATTTGAGAATGGAATAAAACCATCAGAATCTCAACTGTCTCAACCTTTCTTATATGATTTGTGACTTTCTAAATATCCTTCAAAAAATAGTTACATTCTATTAAAATACAACTGCATATTTTTTTAATTGCTAGCTATTCTCAAAAACAGAAATCATATTTTTCTTCTCGTTATATCATGAATTGGCTTGTTTGGGCATTATCCTCAGATTAAATAAATAAACTTTCAGTTAGTACATAATTGTGGGAACTTATCCAAAATAATAGGAATGAAGGCATATGCAAAGTTTTAGCAATCATATTTTCTCTTAGCTGTTTATTTTCTGTCCCTAAAAAAACAACACTTACTTTGCTGATAATAGGATGTGAATCTGACTAATCAAGGTGAAAATAACACTTCTAGTTCTAAAGTCCTCAAGAAATGTTTTTTTATTACAAAATGTTTGCAAATAGCTAAGGAACTTTTTTTTTTGTTATACCAAAAGTGGATACTTCTTTAGTGGAATACTGAAAATGGTTGAATAATTTTGATCAATAGCAATAAAAAGCCCTGTATGAGGCATAGGACTAAATCATAACAACACTTTATAATAAATTTAAATGAGATTTAGGAAAAGGAAACTCATTAAAAGATTCTTAGATCAAAATATAGAACACCAAGGCATTCTACATTTTGATAGCTCATTCAGCACAAGCTACATTTTCTGAACATCTGATTCAACAAAAATTCTTGGAAAGTTGGCCACTTTCTAAAAATTTTACATAGTCCTCACTTTTTGCCAATGAAACTTAGAATAAATAGGACACATTAGATAAACAGAAGTTCAATACTCCATAAGAATATATTTTGCAGTCTAAATCCATTACTGATAAAATGCCCCTCCCTTCCCTCCCACACATTTATTAGCAATGTTGACCATTCTTTTCAGACTTCATCATTCAATAAATGAAAAACACAATTCACTAATGGACCATCCCTTAAACATTTCTAAAATCCAATTTTCTATAGAATTATAAAAAAGCTGAAAATATCTTTGGTTGTGAAAGGTCTCATGAAAGTTGGTCACATATCTGGTTTCAACTTTCCCCTCCCCTTTTCTAAAACTGAATATGTAAAACAATTTGCTTCATTAGCAAATACTTCATCAGGCATCAGACTACATACATTAAGGTTGCCTATAATTAAAATAAAAAGATCTTCAATGCATGAAGATGTATTAAATAAAATTAAGAGTATATGATTAATCCACCAGAGACTAACTATAACTATTTTGTTATCTGAGAAAACTTCTCAAAATAAGTTTGAAATCTCTTTGTAAGAGCTATATGAATAATAACTCACCAAAGACTATTTCAATTCTGTATCTTAGCATTATGAAGACATGATGAATGGTGTAACAGTATTATCTCAAGCTGCTGAGTATGTTAAGATCACATGCCATTTGTGGTGGTACTCCTGATTGCTCTCCCACCCTCCTCCTAAGTACACAGAGAGAAAAGATTGATGATTGACAGCATTTTCAAATTAATACCCTTTTTTCTTAAATTTGTAGAATTCTGAAGGCACAGCTAAATCATCAAATGGTTTTTTTTTTCTGTCACTTATTTTTCAAGTTTTTTTTTCAGACTCAAAAAAAAAAAAAAAGTACTTGTCTGAAATCCAGAGTTGAACGAAATAAAATTCAAGGAATTTTTAGGGAACACAATAACTTAAATAAATCCTCATCATAAACAGAAATTACTAATTAAATAAAGAACTTTCAATGTTTTATTGATAGGAATTTTAAGATAATTTTATTATTTTACCATGGTAAGCACTTTTTGCACTGAAGAAAAACTTATTTGTGCATTCTATTAAATGTTTATGTTTGCGAATATATAGGGTGATTAAAAATGATAGAGAAGCTTTAGTTAATGGAAGAATTCACCAAATCAAAAATTGCTCCTTCTCATTCCCAAAGAAAACAATTTACAAACTGAGGTGAAGCCCATTAACATTTTACCTAATAGAGTTGTAAATGTGAACAGAGAAGAAAGAGTAGTAGGAAGTTGTTCATTTGTAAAACAACTGAATGCTTGCACAATGAATCAAGTTTCTTTTACACAACTGGATCTGATGCAAGTTACGTAAAAAATGGCAATATGTTAGAAATAAAGTGGCCTGTTATGAACACAGAAACAGTTCAAGTAGGTATTAACACAGGAATTCAGATCATAGTTTTGGTATACCACAATCCATGAATAGTATTTTAGTTATTACTATTTAATTTCTATCTTCAATATATAAGCTAGTTTTCAAGACTAAGAGGAATGTAATCAAATTTTCTGCAACTGTACTTTTCATGAATGAAGCATGCTTTTTTTATTTATATTTATTTATTTTTGAGCACATAAATGATGCATTTAAATTCCACCATAAATGTGCAAAAGCAAGTGCAAATTCTTTCGCAAAATACAATTATTCATTAAAAGTTTGAACAAGAGTCATTGATGGAAGGCTACAGCCTAAACAGACAAACTGGTGAGAAAACATGCTGTATTTTTCAGCAGATGAGCAGATGTAGCTCATGTAAAAGAACAGTAGCCCATTTTGGACAAAGTATTACCACTATTTCAGCATGAGTGGGTTTCTTATTTTCATAAGGATATATCAAGAATCCTATCAGCAACACTCTTTTTAAATTTGTAGAAGAAATCAACATCAATATTTTTAAGCTGCAGCAGAAAAGTTCATTTTAAACAATAGGTAAAGTAATAAAAAAGATTGAGAGAGGTTAGTAGCAGATTACATCCTAAATTTTTATTTCTTCAATATAGGCAACTAATATGATAATGGCAACTAGGATTATATTAAAAAGAACTTTAATAATGATTTATACACCAAACAACATTTCTGTAAATAATATAAAAAATATTTAAAGGCATATTTTATAGATATTGCTTTTGAATATAATCAGAGCTATTTTTGCAAGGGAATGTTAAAATTGATTACATTTAATGTTTAAAGACTTTTAGGGATATATTTTCTATTACAATTATTAAACAAAGATTATGATAATGGTCATGACTAAAGGTGCATAGAATAACTTAAATTTTATGCATAGGTGATTAACTCTTATGTAAAATCCCCTAGCAAAATATTAAAAGAGTTTAATATTGTAATGATAGAATTAAAATTTCAACATAATTTAGCAGTTCCAAATTTTATATAAACTAAAACTACTTCACTCAGAATTGGTTTCTGAAGACTTTTAATTTATAATAGATATTATCATTTAGCCTTAACACAAATAAGTAGACAAATAAGAATCATTTTTTCTGATGAGTAGAGAAACAATTCATCTTGGCTAGAATAAATAAAGCAACTAATTTTTTCTTGGATGGAAGAAATAAAACATAAGGAGTATAATTTAAACTTCCTATTATAATATGGCAATTATTATAACATATAATATACATAGACATCAAAATTGTCGTAAAATTCATGTCAGCCTTTTTTCGTTTCATTCTTGTCTTGTTTCTCTGATTTTTCTGAAGAAATTTCAATTAGAAAATTTTCTGGATTTAGATTTCTAAACATGTTAATAGAATTTTATCAAGGCAGTCAAAGTTAAATAATAACAGTTTTCCTTAACAAATCACTCATAATTATTTCAAACTCTATAAATAATTTTATAAATACAAACAACCTGATAAAAGAAAAAAAAATATTTAGAATATAAGAAAGGAATATTATATCAAAGTTACGCGGATAATTAAGTGAAAGGATAGACTCAATTTAAACATGTGTTTGGAACCTTATTCCCTCCAGATTGCTCATAAAGAATCATTGTAAATTATCTTATATAATATTTCTCTCACCTGAAGCGTTCTTGCCCAGCTGTGTCCCAAAGTTGAAGTTTGACACGAACACCATCCTTCACTTCTATAAGACGAGCGAAAAAGTCTACACCAACCGTAGGATCGCAAGTTTCTGAAAATTTACCTTCTGTGAAAGCACGTAATAGAGCACTTTTACCAACGGTACTATCTCCTACAACAATAATTCGAAATTGATAATCAAATATCGGTTCAACCATTTTTTTGTTGATGTTTATTTCCTCTCGAGTATAATTTTTAAGAACCTTTTGTAAAAGAAAATAGCACAATTCGCTTCTCACTTCTAAACAAAACGAACTTAAAACTTTTATTAAACTGTGTTATTTTTTAACAATTTTAGTCACCTCTATCAATTATTTATTTTAATTTCTGAAATATACGTCATTTTTCTCTAACAGATTTTTTATAAACAAACATGTGCTCGATTCAGATTAAATGAAGAGCATGAAAAAAAAAAAAACAATCTTGCAAATTTTAATTATAAGGGAAGGAAAGGGAATAAAACCGAAAACGAGCTTGTTTACACGAGAACTGATGGGATATTTTGAGAGCCAATAGTATCCATATGATATGATAAATATTGCTGCGCTTACCACAAAGCTATCCAGACAAAAGTAATGCATAATAAAACTGCAACTAATTTTTGCAAGAACCTTTCCCAACCCTCTTTTAATCAAATTATTAGAATGTATTAATTTGAATACTGTGCAGGTAAATTAATTCTTATATTATTATATGTATGAAATATTTTTAAATTTTAATTTTATGCCACTAGAGCTTTTGGTGCACCAGTTTGACTTCCGGGTATGATCTTCACCTTTTCAACACTCTATCTGAAGACATTTATGTGCTTTCAGAGTCTTTCTTTTGATTGTTACGGCTTAAGAGTATTTTGAAATTTTATTTCTACAGTGTTTTATCTTTATGTAAAATAAAAGAACCTTTTACAGCAAATGGTTTGCGATCACTATTTGCAGGTATTATAAAACTATATTAGCCGGCTTTCTAGCACAGGGGGTGCTCATCTTCCTCGTGTTCTGGGAGTCCCGGGTTCAAGTTCCGGTTTGGCCATGGTTGTTCTGTGTGCTATCTGTGAGACTGTTCTCCCCTGTAAAAAGGGGCTATGCAAGCAAATGTGGTGTGTGTGTAACTAAGTCGTATTCTTGGCCCTAGTTGGGTCCGGGAAAGAGATGATCCTTTCGGCTTGTTGGTAATCCTTCGTCCTAGTTGGAAAGAGATGATCCTTTCGGCTTGAATCTGCTGCTGTATCAACGGGGTGGGGGCTTATCCATGGCAAGTGCCATAAGTAACAACAACAAAATAAAACTATCTTCAATATGTAGTGAAGTAGAAAATCCAATTAATCAAAAATTAATTGGATTTTCTGCTGAAATGGACATATTAAGTGCTTGAGAATTTGTTTTTGGCAATGAAATTAAAATTTTTTTAACTGTCTCTTGGGCAATGGGTTATAATTTAGCTTAACAAAAAGGAAGGGTGCGTACCTCATTCCATGGATCAAAAAAGAATTTGATAATAACTTTTCTTTTAGATTAACTAAGAACGGTTGAATAAATATCCATGAAAAGAAGGTTTTTTTTAATTATTATTATTTCCTTATACTTTTATCAAAATAATTTATAAATTTCTTTAAAATCTCTCTGGTAATCAATGTTTTCTTTTGTTAAAATTATAAATAAATACTAGTGATTTTACAGCTTTGAAACAGCGCGACTATTTAATCTTTTATGTTTCAATTAATTTTAATTTCTTCTCACTGATCCTGTTCACATAAACCTCAACCATGTTTTTCTATTAAATGTTTGTCATCTATTAAAGTAAGAATTTTAAAGGGTAAACATTTGAAGGGAAAAAATCCATCAATTTAGTTCATGCTAAAACTATGGAAGAACATACCGGCTGGAATTTTTAGGGTACTGTAATTTGATGATGACATTCTCCAACCACAGGAGGTTACATTACATGAAGAAATGTAGCCCCCTTCCCAGTAAGGCCTTCTATTTGTGGTCGGTAGGCGGGAATTTTTTGTGTGTGTTCGAAAGTGTTTTTTGTGCTGATTTTTTGAATAAAAAAAGCATTTGTTTCTTATTTCCTTTGCTTATTCGAAGTTCCTATTTCAACTGGAAGTAGACATGAGACATTAAAATCAGGTAAGACCTGTCCATTTTTGTCTTTCTTTTCTTTTCGACTGTTTTTGAAAATTGGTAAATCTGAACCATTCAAAAATTATTGTCATGGAAGAAAATGCTAGTTTCTATCCTGTAAGCACGATGCAATCTTTAATGTCAGAAAAATTCTTCTAGTGTGGTAAATCCCCGAATGAACTGGTTTTACATCTTGGCCAAAGTGAATATTAAGAAATTAACATTGTAATTCATTTCAAACGCAGATCCTAAATCGAAAATTCCCCAAATGAACCCGTTTACGCTACAAAGCTTTATAAAAGAGAAGATAAAGCGGCATGCAAATATATTAAACATGAAATTTACCCGCAAAGGGAAAATCATGTTTACATGATCCTGTATGAGCAGCACAGCTTAGATGTAATATTAGAAATTGTGGAAATTAGGCGATTCATAAAACAAAACGACTCTCAGGAAACGTCACCCGTCCTTATCACAAAACTAGGAATACGCGTACCGATGGATATTAAGATTTGGTTCACAAATCAAAAAGTGCAACTTTTCATTGACAATCCGCGACAATGTACAAATTGTCACAGTTTCAAGCACCCTTCAAGGGTAAGTGAAAAACAAAAGATTTGTCATATGTGTGGCGACACTTACGCCTGTCAATCACAACAAAAATGCATAAACTGTAAAGGTGAGCATTCAGCCACATCGAGAGGATGCTCATTTTTTTTATTAAAGAAAAGGAAATCTTAGAACTAAAATGTAAAAATCATATTACAGCAGGTGAAGCTAGACGAATCTTCATTCAGTCAAAAAAAATCTAGATACAAAGCAGCTGTAAAAGTAAATGCACCTATAAAAAATTTCGAAGAAAAAATAAGTGAAAAAATGGAAAATATGCTCATTAAAATCAATGAAAAGATTGACTTAATTATTCAAACAGTTCAAATAAAAGTGGTAGAGCAAATAAACTCAATCCTCGGCATGTTCGAAAAATTGGTAGAAACATTGTCGCGTAACGTAACCATAATTAGTAATCTTGGAAGCGAAAATCTTTCTCCATCAAGAAAAAAAAACTTTAGAGAAGATTCGCAAAGAATCTGCTACTCCAATGCAATTGGATAAAGGTGCTTTTGGATAGTTTTTGGTTTCACCTTTTTCATTTTTTTTGTTGTTGTTGGTTATCTCCATTTCAATGTCTTTTGTTCAATTTGCCACTTGTACTAGTTCGAATACCTTTTGTTTTTCGTCCTTTGTTTTCTAAAAGGGGTGATGTTTCATTTTTTCCTTTTAACTATCTTTGTAAATGACCTTTCTACAATGGAAGTGCAGAGAAATTAAGAGGAAAAAACTGGGGCTTTCAGTTCCTCCTTTTTCTACCTCTTCCTTTTGGATGTTTCAAGAGACTTTCTTTTCCGAAACTGACATTTTTCCCATCCAAACAAAAAAAAAAAATTTCCGCACATGCAGACAAAATAGGCAGGGTGGTGGTCTTCTAATTGGTATTCCTGCTAACATGTCCGGAAAAATAATCCCCAGCAATATTACAGAAGATTTTAACCTAGAACTTTTGGCAGTCGAAGTACAGTTCCAGAACACCAAATTTAACATTATAAATTTATATGCTCCACAAGGTTTTAATATTAATCAAGCAAAATATATTCGATTTTTTAACTTTACTACTTTTATCTTCGGCGAATTTAATTTGCACCTACCTCTTTGGGGAGCAACTCGTTCATCGACTCTGAGTAACGCTTTCGTTGATTGGCTAACTTATTCACATTTCATAATTCTTAATACAAATGTTCCCACGCACAGTTCCTTAAGAACTCAAACTATCTTAGATCTTACACTCTGTTCATCAGATATTCATAATCAAATTTCTTGCTATGTAATGGATTAAACTTTCCATAGCGATCACAACCCGATTGTTCTTTCCTGGTTGATTATAGAAACTGTCAGTCGCAACTTAAAAACAATTAATTGTACGAGAATTACACAACAATCGCACGATTTTTTTAATAATGCCAACCAATGTACCATTGAAGAAATCACGGTGAAGGCAACTAAGATAAAAACCTAAAATACTTCATTTAAACAATTGCTACATAAGCCTTATCTTCCTTGGTGGAATATTTCTTGCCATAATTATGAAAAGCTCAACAAGTACTTTCGAAAAAAAAAGCTATCAGAAAAATTTCCGAATCAGACTGGGTGAAACACAAAAAATTTGCAAGTCGACTTCGTTTTCACGTTAAAAAGGCTAAAAGAGAATATAGGGGAAAAAAATCCCAATATCGCGTAATCCAAAAATGTTCTTTAAAATTATAAATAAACTTTCCAATCCCACAAATCCGAATTTTAAGCATAACAACATTATTACAGAAAACAGTCGATGCATATGCGATCCTGCACACCAGAACGAATTATTTGCCGACTTTTGCTTATCAAAATACAAATATTGATCCTATTCCCTTGGATTTCTCTGAAATAAATTCCTTTCTCAATAGCAAATTCGAAATTTGGGAACTTAAGAGATCAATTCACAAGACTAAAAATTCTACTCCTGGAGCTGATAACATTCGGTTCATCTGGCTGAAAAATCTCAACAACGACCAACTTCAAATTGTTTTGAAATTATATGAACATTAATTTTATTCAGCTGACATCCCCAAACAATGGAAACACGCTCTAATTATTCCGATTCCGAAACCTAACAAAGATAAAGACAAAAAATTTTCCTATCGGCCTATTTCTCTAACCTCTGTTTTTTGCTACGTCTTTGAACGTATACTTACTCAACGCATTACTTACTACTTCATTTGTAACAAAAAAACTGCACAATAGTTTACATGATTTCATACCCTTCAGAGATAACCAAACTGCAATTTGCAATATTCAGGCAAAAATCACAGAAGCTTACGAATAAATAAATAAATAAAAATACTTCTTTGCTGTGAATCTTTATATAAAAAATGCATATGATTCTGTTCATATCGACAGCCTTATTTTTAAATGCTTACAGCTTGGTGTAACAGGCAACATGGCAAAGTGGTTGTTCAACTTCCTGCAAGACAGAAAATTCCAGATTTGCTGGGGGCTTTCCATTTCTATTAACAGAACTCTGAACAAAGGGTTACCTCAGGGCAGGGTTCTTTCGCCAATACTTTTTGTTATATTTATGCATGATTTTCATGAAACCATAGAAGAAGGGGTCGAATGTACTCTCTTTGCTGATGATATCTTTGTCTTCTGCAGCCATCATTCCTGGGAAATCAGTATTAAAAAAACACAAAATACTTTGGAAAACATATACAAGTGGTGCAATTATTGGAAACTAGAAATTACTACTGAAAAAAGTGCAATAACAGAACTGTCCAACAAAAAATTACAAATTATACCCGCATTTCTTACATGGGATACCCTTTAAAATGGAATGAAACGGTTAAATTTCTTGGTATTCATTTTTCTAAAAAGAATCAAAACTCGTTAATCTTTAGAAATCTCAGAAATCAGGCATTTAAAAAGATAAATGGTCTCAAAATATTCGCATCAAAAAACTAGGGCCCCAGAACTAAAGATATTATCAATATCACAAATAATATTATTTTCAGCACATTTTTCTATGGTTGCACCATAATCAACAGGTTTTCAGAGACACAGTTTAAAGCATGCAACTCTATTCGAACTACAGCACTGAGAATTGCATTAGGCCTTCCAAAATGTACCCCGAATTTTGTACTTTTGAAAATTGCTTTTCAGGAAATTCTTTCAGAAAAAATCAAGCGACTAGCTTCCCAGTTTTTTATCAAGCAAATAGGTAATGGTGTACATTCTCCACTTCTAACAGAACACTCCCAAAATAATCGGGAAATTAAATTAACTACTAAAGATAAAAAATATACTTCCCTCATTCTCAAGAACTTTAATGCCTCTACCAACCAATTTATCACCTTGCCTGAAAACCCAATAACTAGCTCAAATAAGTTTCAAATTTTTCTCATGGATTTTAAATTTCAAAAATAAAAATCTATCTTTGATTGAAATTAATAGTTACTTTAATGAATGTATTCGGAATTGCTTTCCTGATCATTTTATTATTGCTTCTGATGCATCTAAAACTCTCCAGTACACTTCAATTGCTGGTTTTTCTTCTAAACAAAAATTCATGTTTCGAATCAATCCTGTGAATTCCATTTTTACTGCTGAAAGTTTAGCCATTTCCGAAGCATTAGATGTTCTTGTCATTCCTGGAAAAGATTGTTTGATTCTTACAGATAGTTTCTCTGCTCTCACATCGTTGAAGAACATTTCGCTTCAGTCGCCAAAAATTATTCAACGTATAGCATCCAAAGTGGTAACTTTAACCAAATTAAATTATACAATTTCCTTCCTGAGGGTACCTGGTCATTCGAATAAAACCTGCAACGAACTTGCAGATCTCTTAGCCACAAAAAGTTACAGAAAATACACTATCGATTGAATGGATCTCTCCTGAAGACATTATTTCAAGCCTCAAGAAAGAGACACATCAGATCACAAATACTTATTTTGCTCTATGAAATAAATCAATGTAAACGTGATTAATAAGTCAATAAAAACATTTGCTATAGTGAGTACTAGCCGCCACAGGCTATTAACTGGTTTGATGGTATTACAAGTTATTTTTAATTTCCGATATATTGTTTAGATATAATTTTTTTTGTCTACTATTCTATAGAATTTTCTGACAATAAAGCCAAGAACCTTTCGCGTGGACACAGTTTCATGACTTCATAGGACAAATATTCACTTCATATATCTTTTAAATTTCGTTATATTATAATTTCGCCTTTCTATTTGTGTTGCAGACTACACAATTATTAAATATGACCCTTCTTTAGCTTAGAATAATGAAAAAAAATCTGCATGACTAAATATTTGATGAAATAATGAAATAGATTTGAAATTCAAGATAAATATGCTCTTCAAAATTATGCAAACAAATATTTTTTTTAAACTCAATTAATTTTTGTGCAATAATATTTTCAGAAGTTATCGCAGAAAACCGATAAAATTCGGTCTAATTTTTAATTAATAAAATTTCTAATAAATATTTCAAAAAAATTGTTTGGAGCTGTACATTTTTACCCTCCAAGGTATATGCTATGGCATACTTGGTATATAGATGTTAAATGGTCTGAGAGCCAACATACATATACGTTCATCGTCATTTTTAGTAAAAATAATTTGTAGAATATATATGTTAAGTGAATATTTATTCTATTTGGATTTTTAAAATTCTTCACATTATATCTAAGTTATTTACAACTATTTAAATTTTTATTTAAATCTTGATAAATTAAAGAAGTAGAATCATTAAAATAGGTGTCTCAGTTACTGGTTTTTTAATTTCTGACTTATGAAGTATACAAAGAGAGAGTATTATCATCATCAAGATATTTAAATTCTAATATTATCTCCGAGTCCGAAAATTACATTTTTGGAATTATATCTGCCTGCAAATAAGATAAATTAAAACTGAACTTCATAAATGGGATTTTGCAACAAATTTAAAGCTTTTTATTGAATTTTGAAGGAATTCCATTAAGAGAAGAAAATATATCTGTTCGAAAGCAAATGTTCCTTGTAAAACATAGAATTAGATTGATAAAATTTGATGCACAGTTTTAGAATCTAAAATGTAAGTTCGATTCAAATTTAAAGGCTAGGAGTTGATTTCCTGTTGGTCTGTATTTTTGTATGAAAGAAAACACAATTCAAAAATTTAATTTTAAGAGTAAATAGAATGTGATCCAAATTTTGAACCGAATCTGTCAAAAAATTGGCGATAGTTTCTAGTTTTGTATGCATCCAAATGCAGTAACTTAAAATTGGTATGTGATCTTGCGACAACTAATTGTTGTTTAATTTCAAATATTAATTCCAACTAGTTAAAAAAAACATATTCGATTATATGTTGCTTATTTAACTTTTTCAATTTTTCTTTTCTCCTACGGAAGTTACAAAACCTCAATTCCTGGTTGTTGTTTTTTACAATTCCATAGGCAAATTGGTACACTGTAGGTACAGTTCATGTTATTATCATAAAAATATGCAAACAAATTTAAAATAAAATCAAAAGCTAAACTGACGTGGAATTCCCGGTGACATAGAATAAAATAGTAAAAACACTCTTCAACTTTATAAGCGTAAAATATCTGTCTTTTCATTGAGGTTGTGTTAAAGTTTAAAAAGGGTGTGTTAGTTTTATATTTCATAATACTGATTGATCACAAATTAAAATTATGATGTCTGTTTCACAATAGTTATAGTTCAAATTGCAACAAAAAATAACATTAATACAAATTTAAGCAAAATATGGGGCTTATTTGATATATCTTAACAGTACTTGCTGCAAGCGCGTTTGGTGCATTTCGGAGAGCACCGTTACTTTACCGAAAACATCTCAGGTTCGAGCATTGTAGGATCAGCATTACTGCTCGTTTTATAGATATCTGCAGCGAAATTAATATTTCCGAGAATTTAAGTTTAAGGGGACCTTTTTTAAAATGTTGTCGTAAAATGCTCTTTGTTCGGCTTTATTTTTGTTTACAAACTTAGAATTATGTTGGAAAAAAATTACGTAACTCCTATATTAACTTAAATACCTTCACACGTTCACAAGTATTCGTTTCATTACATCCTTATGAGTAGATACTAATAGGCAATGCTACAGGCAATGTTCTTCAAAGTTCTGCGAGACATGTAAGAGGTGGTTGACGGGTTGCAACCTGTCAGCTAAGCAGGCCCTACATATTTTCTACTGCATTCAAGTGATATAGTTGGCCAGAGGTGAGATAGCTTGCCATCTCATACAGGTGACATCTTCCGATTGAATTTATTCGCTTAAGATGTTTGCACGGTTAGGACAGGCGTTTTCATCCATAAACATAAACCCTGCACCTATTGCGCCCTGAAACAAACGTACGTTGTTCCAGAATGACTTCCTAATAGATTTGGCCTGCCATGGTTCCAATACGGACATGCATGTCAGTTCTGGAACCTAGTATAATTCCACCCCAAACAAGCAATCCTACACCACCGTAAAGGTGTCGTTCAGTGATGTTCTGCTGGTGGTAACGGGTACTTGGATCCTTCCAAATGAATGTCTAGAGAGAATAAAACTGAGAGCAGTCTCGTCAGAGCTGGACTCGTCAGAAAATATCACATGAGCCAACTGTAGAGGTGTCCATAAGGCATCCAGACTAACCATAGACGACAGTGAGTTGCAGTAAAGGGACACATCTGACAGGCCTACAAGCATATAGACCAATATGCTTTAAGCGTCTGCACACGGTCTGTCTTAAAACTGTCGTACTAATAGTTGAAGAGAACTGATGAAACAGGTCTGATGCTGCACACCGTCTGTTTCTTTTGGAAGTAACTGCCAAATACCGGTCCTCATTCGGCGTTGTAACTCGATGACGACCTGTGCTGTAACGTCTATTCAAATTACCATTATCTTGGAATCTTTGCCGAAGCTTGGAGATGACACTCTGGATGATTCCAAGTCCCTTGGATACTTCCAGCTGGTTACGTCCACGTTCCAGATGGTCGATAAATCTATCATGTAAAAAATCATCCAAATGCGTCCTTTGTGTCGTAGCTATGTGGTTATTGTACTGAAAAGCTTATAAAGCGCTTGGGAGCAATTTTACTTCTTGTCTGTATTCCTTATACATCACTCGCTTTCACTCTCGTAATTTTGACGTTCTATCGGTGTCAACTGGTGGCTTCCTGCTATTTGCATATGATTTTTGAAGATGTGTGTAGTTATTTTAAGGGTGATATATGTATTTTAGAGTTCGATTTCCGCGTGACTCTTAATTATCCTTAATTTATGGACATGAGTGTAGTTTAAACTAGTATAATAAAAGTGCGCTATTACTTAAAGAGTATGGACTCACTATTTTATTCATATCCGTTAATATTAATTATATTTGAATAGGTCTGTTAATTTGACTTTTTCATGATTATAACAAAAGAACTATTGCATTCATAATTTCCAGTTTAATAATATAGGCTTTCCTTCACAGTTTTTTAAAAGGTTACTTGCAATTGTGAAAAAGATACATCTTTTTTTTTTATTCGTACCGCATTTTCCCAAATTTGTTGTTGATGAAAATGATTCAAGGGGACAGGCTCGTTCTAAATAACAAAATGATTAACAAAATCAATTAACTACTATCCCAAAAAAATTTCAATTAAAGGAGTTTTTTTGGGGAAAAAATTTGTTATTATAAAATTAGTCTCTTAATGAGATTTTATAGACTTCTGATGATAATTTTGAAAGTCATAGAGTTTGGAAAAATGATATTTGCAATGGTAAACAAGTCTCATGAACTTTTTGAGATGTCCCTAAAACTATTATACATTCCTCAAAATTTTTTCACTCACTAAAAAAAAATTATGATCTTTCACAAAATCAAAAAATAAATATGTACACAAGAAAAATTTCACTTTTAAAAAAAATCAGTTTTTAAATATGAAAAAAAGTGAATTGTAAGATAGTAAAAAATTTTGCAGTTGGCATGCTAAAATGACAGAATCCAAAAAATTCGATGCACACCACAAAAGTTTAAAAAATTCACAAAAATTGTAAAATTCCAACAGTTAATTTGCAAAAAATACTCTCATCTTCGCAATTACGTTCATAAAAAAACATTATTTCCCATGTCAATTTCAAGAAATTGTAGCGGGCTAATTTGTTTGGCTCAATTTATTCGTATTTATATGCCTTGAATGCATTAGATGTCGAGCAACAGAAAGAATATTCATCACTGTCATTCTTTAGCTCTTTATAGTACAAATTTTCCCCCTATGTTTCAATGAATGGTTCTCAAACCTCATCATGCAGTTTACAGACAACACGCCAATCTATAAAAATTAGTATGCTAAAAAAGACTTAAAAGTATCATATGATCTATCACGAATTTTCAACTTATTCACAACATTAAGCTCCAAATTTTTTCTGAGTGCTATAAAATATACTTCTGTTAAGATTCTCTGTTTATTGCCTTTTATCCAATAAATTTGCCTTAATTTTATATCTGCTGGCTTCTTAGTACAAAGGTAGCGCATCTTCCGCGTGATCTGGATGTCCCGGGTTCAAATTCCGGTCTGGGCATGGTTGTTCTTCTGTGTTCTATCTGTGAAGTGTGTGAATGTCCCCCCCCCCCGTAAAAAGGGACTGGACAAGCGAATGTGATAATTGTGTGGCATATTCGCATGAACTAGAAGTCAGACCTCTGACCTCGGATGCTCAGGGGCCCATACCCTCAGAAGCTACTACATCCTTCCTTCCGTTGCAAAGTGGACTCGTCACTATCATGCCTTTTACACCTAATCTCTTCAAATGATAAAAATCAAAAGTTTCATTAAAAAAAACTATTTGAGTGTCATAACTAATCCAATTACCTAATAAAACTGAAGTTTGAAAATTGGACACAGATATACAAGTCTGATGACTAAGCCTTTTTAAGATTCCTTCATCTAGCATTTTTTTAACATCATATTCAAACAGATTCAGATGATAAGAAAGATTTCTTTTAAATCAATTCCTTTAAAATTTCTTTTAAATTAATGATTTTAATGCAAAAAATTATCCTTCTAACACATTCTATTTTTTTAATTACAGTACTCGCAAAAAGAGGAATGTAATTCAGCTATGCTTTATGCTATCAGACTTGGAGTCGTTTGAATAAAAATGATTCGCTGAAATTCGGACAATTCATTGGGTGATTACATTTTTTGCTCTGTTTATTTCGTGTTTGTTGAAGCAAAAAATGTTTATTCAAAATACTGTTTTATCATCATAAATAAAATCCTTTTGTAGCTCTTTTAAGCATATAAGAAGAATTTCCTCCCGCTAATTAACCTTTGTAATCTTTTAATGATTTAAAATTATTATTATTTCAGTGTTAACAGATAAATCTTTAACTATTTTAATATTTTCATACAGCATTGAAATAATTAAAATACTACTGAAATCTAAGTAAAAATCATAAATGTAGATATTTTTATTCTAATAAAATGATTCCGTGAAACTTAATCTCCTATCCGAGTAACAATTGTTTAAACTTGAAAAAAAAATCCTCCCTTTTACAAAAAAGCAATTTTATTGGCTTAAGATGTCTTTGCATCTCACCAATCAACAATTTAAAAATAAAAATGGCTTAAATGATATTTTTTCATTTGCTGAGATATCAGTTTAAGATGTCTTAATTCTAAGAGAGGAATCAATTAAAAAGTCCAAATGTTGACTTGATTTAAAAAGTAATGAAAACGTTTCAATATTTAAACAAAATCCAAAACTTTTTGTAATCTGAAAAATCAAGATGAATACGAATCAAACTGTTTATTTTCCCAAAATTCATGTGAATAAAAACGAGAGGAAAAAAAAAGTCTTATTTTGCTGATAAAAAGTTGTGATTTACTTAATGTTTGGTCCTTGATGGGTCGACTGATTAAGAGTGATCTTTACAACACACAAAATTTAGTAAATTTCAAGAACTGTCTTAAATTTTGGAACAAAATTTGATACACATATATAAAAACGCCGAAAACTTGAACAAATTATTTTTTAAATCGTGATTTCAGTAATGAAAACATTTCGAGATAATTATGTTAATAAACTCAATCAGCTTGCCTATCTCAACAATCCTGCCCATTTAAATCATTTTCGTCAACACCAATTTCGTGAAAATACGATAATAAATTTAAAAAAATAATAATAAAAAAAATCTTTAAACATTTTTTATGACTGTTCCTAAAGCTAGGCTTAGCACACATATAGTAAGATTTTAGAACACCAAAAATGTGCTAAAGTATCTCAGCTGTACAAGGGTAAAGTTAACATTCTGCATGGTATTATTTCAACAGATGAAAAATCCTAGTTAAATTACTTTGCATTAAGCAGTTAACAAAGTGAAAATACATTTAAAAGGTCTGACGAATATATAAAAAGGAAAATATACTGAAATGTTCAAACAAGCCTCTTCTTATCTAAATTACTGGCACGATTACAAACCATAAAATAAAAGTAAAAATACATAGAAAATTAGATTCAAGGTAAAATGGTTAAGTCAAATAATTAAATTCACAACTTCCTCAAGTAGTTCATTTGGATCGGTATATTAGTGTAAAAGTATATAAATCACTAAAAAAATTGCTGTTAGGCAGTAGATACAATGGTATTACACTTAATATGTTCAATTCATAAATTGTTTTACTAAATCAGAATTTAGAATTTTTGCAACAAATAAAGAGCATCTAATTCCTGGTGTTTGACTTTAATTTTATATAGATGTATTGAACTTGTACAGTCATACATACCATTATAACTAGTCCATGATCAGGATCAATAGTGGTCGAATTTTCATGTGGACATTTGATTGTTAAAGAAAAGGGTTCGAAGTCGTCCTCAAAATCATCATCAATTGGAAGAAGATGATTCTCATAAACTATCTATAAATTAAATAAATGAATTGATAAATAAGTTTTATAAATTCTATATAAACAAAAAGGCTCTAAGAAACAAATTATGTTTTATTTAAAAATGATCAAAATCAGTTGTATAATCTAAGAATTAATAGTTCACAATTTTTGTTCACATAGACTAGAAGTATGTTTTGTCAACAGTTTAAACGCTAATCATATATTAGCATGTATATCAAATATGTTACCTACTTCGAATCTTTTTTCAACCTGAAACAATAACAATTTGATATCTTTAGGTTACCTAAATAATAGTCAAAATGCCTTCAAATGTGTCTAATATCAGTAAAATATGCAATCTGTCAGCAACTTTGTAGTAGATATTTGCTGTATTTGATTCACTTGCATACATTCTGCCAATTATCATGCAAATAGATCATTTCTAGTCTAACATTTATGTTATATTCCACCTATTGTAAATATAATATGCTAAAAAATAATAAAACATAAACCTCAGTTAAACATTTTTAAAACAATGGGAAACAAAATGAGATTTCAAAGTTTTTAAAAATAGGTTTCTTTTGTTTATTTTTCCCAACATTTTAAAATCTAGAGCTTACAACAGAATAAATAATCTGTCATTCAACACACTCAGTGAAATGTAATCGTATTTGATCTCAGTTTGGATTTGAAACCAAACACGAGCAAGTCTGAAATGCTTGCTTTTTAATAGATTTGGCAATAGTTAACAATGTAAACTGTTATTTATAAAATGAAATAGATCTTTAAAAGTTAAAATGCCCATGATCATCTTAGGTTAGTTTTTTAAAAAAATGAACAGGAGCCTCTGGCTTGCCACACAGTAACGATTGAATGGAATAAGCCAGTAATGCACACAAAGACAGGCATAGCCGGCGTCCTGGTATAGGGGTAGCGTGTCTTCCTCGAGAGCTGGGCATCCCGGGTTCGAGTCCCGATTCGGGTATGGTTGTTCTGTGTTTTATCTATAAGGTGTATGAATGTGTCCCACTGTAAAAAGGGACTGTGCAAGCGACTGTGTTGAGTGAGTAGCTAAGTCATACTCTTGGTCCTAGTTGGCGCTACTTCAAAAACAAGAGACGCTCCTTTCGGCTTAAAACTCACTGATGCCACGGCAAAGCTTGTCCATGACAAGTGCCAAAAATAACAACGACAAGCATTGTAGTCAATGCCTAATAGCCTCTATTATTAGTAGAAGAACCTCTATTATGAGCAGTCACACTCAGGTCTAATAATAGTTGACATTCTTCAAGAAAGATTTTCAGTCATGTTAGTTCTTTTGATGTTTCACATGCGCTGGTGAATTCTGCTTCGATCGATGATAAGGTCACTGATTTTTCTTGATAGTCCGCTACGAGATCAGTGCATTGCCACACGAAATAATGTGTCCGCCCCCTGAAAGGTGATCGTCTCGGCATGACACTAAGTCGGCATCTGAAAACGCTATCAGTGATGTTTCGGTGATGTTCGTAAGGTATAATTTGTAGTGTTTGGTAGCTCGTAGATATCTTAGTAGTTTCATCAATCCACTCCAGTGAGTAACTTTAGGATTGCACTGAAACTGCAAAAAGAGATTTATAGCGTAATTAATGTCGGGTGTAGTTCTCGATACAATAAAGGCTAAGCAACCTATAACGCTTCTTTACGGATAACGTTCCATTTTTTTCTTTAGTTTCTTCATTTATAGAAAGGTATTGCAACTTTGAGTAAACATTGCCTGTTGAAATCTGAAATGATGATATTGGTGGTTAAAATTCCTCACATCGGTTGCAAACTTCATTTATGTATTTATTCTGAGATAAATAAACTTTATTATTTTTCTCATCAAATTAAATTAACAGAAGAGTTTTTGTTTTTCTTATATTCTTTAAATCAAAAAAATTTGCAAGCAAATTTAATATTCGTAATGAAATATTTTCGTTTGTTTCATTGATATTTTTACACAAATCAAGAGTACAAATGTGTGGCACAGATTTGATAAATTTCGAAAAAAAAAAAAAAAGAGTAATCATGATTATTTTTCTTTTATCAGAAATCTAGAAATGGGCAAATTTTTTCTAAAAGTCGCTGGAAAAATGTAAAAATTTTATTTTTATGCACTCTTGTTACAAATATAATATTTTCAAGTTTTGTTCAAAATCACCTATTTCATACAAACGAAGTAGCATTGACGTGGGAAACAGAGTTTAGAATGAACGCCTAGGCTCTCTCTACTAATGTTCCATTGGCTGGAGACAAACCACAAAATGAAATTAAATCATTGCAAACAAATACATGCAATATTGAATAAGAGATGGCGCCACAAGTGATAACTAGACAAGTGCCATTAGAAATTAGCAATGCGATGCAACTAATTGAAGTTTTACAACTCATTCAAGAATTAAAAATAATAATGGAAAGATTCACAATGCCAAAAAGAAATGAGAAAAAAATAAAGGAAACTGAAGAAATGGTTACAAAACTTTCCATCTTTGCTGGAGAGTTTGTGGGTCATTCTCACATGAAATTGTTTGATCATTACATTGATACATAAATCACGTTTACTTAATTATTATTTCAAAAATTATTCGCAAAAATTATTGTAGGTAAAAATGTTATATTTTAGCTTAATTTTTTTAACTGATTAAATAAAAATTAAACAATTTTGGAAATTAAAAACACCTTTGACATAGAAATAGACCATAGAAAGGCATATGCAAATTTTGTGTCTCTACTCTTCCCCATTTAAGAGAAATTTTCAAACAAATATAGGCATTTTTTTGCTTTATATTAAGGGTAATATTCGTCATATTGTACTGTGCGGTATCTTACAATGAACCGATAAATGAACGACACACAAAGTCATTTATTTTAATAAATATCTGACGCAATTTAGTGAATGCTTCAAATTCGAAGGTGGAAAAATATAAGACGAATATTGTAAAATGTTCTGAAGAGAAGAGAAAGTCTAAAATATTATACTAAAATATTTAATACTCTATTTTGAATTTTGATTTATATGCTATTTTGTGCTCGATCCAAGATATTGATTAAACTTTATTAAAATCTTCATTGAGTCCTCCACTGCTTCAAGATTAAAATTAGCCTATTGGAAAGAGTTATCTTCGTATATTGCTATTGCCTCCTACCCTCCCCCTAGTCTACATAAGTAAACAGGATTTAAGATGAGTGACATGGAATCAATATCTAGCTCTACGTCTCATCTAAACATTTCAGTTACCGATACATGCCCTGAAATATTTACGGTTTTTAAACAACCTTTTCGAATTCTTATCCGAATTTACATTTTAAACTTGCACAGAATGGATAAGTTTAGATTTTTTAATTAGATTTTAATTATGTTTAATAAATAATCTAAAATAATAATTTAAAATTAATTAACATAATTTAAAGGAAATAACCTACTAAAACAGAGAACATTTCAACCTCTTCCATGCATTTCTTTAGATCCTATCACAGATGCATAAAAATGAAAACTTTCTTATGTTTTATAAAAATAACGAAAAACATGGAAAAGCAAATCTGAATACAAATGAATCGCCAAAAGTTCTGAAATTAAACATAGTAAATAAACTTTAATCATTAAAAACAATATCAGAGGAAGAATCCTGTTCAATCATGGAATTAAAAAATTAAAATGAATGAAGAGAATTTTTTTTTTTTTTGAAATAAAGAGAAATGAATTTTGTTTTTCATGAAAATATTAATTACTTAAAATATTTTAGCTCAAAAAACTAAACGAAAATGTTAGGATTTAAAAACAGTTTCTTCAGATTTCATTTGATGGAAGATGAATAGATAGTGATATGTTATACTTCAGAAGGATGTTGATCACAATTACATAAATAAAGAATTTGGATGTGTTTACATCTTTTTTCACTCTTAAAAAAAGATCCCTGGGCCAGATCAGTTAGAGAATTTATTCTAGCCTTAATTTTATTAAAATATTTAATTTTCTGAGCAATCTTATTATTTCTTTTTTTCTTTTCTTGAATTTTTTTCTAAAAGTCACTGGAAAAAAGTCAAAATTTTACTTTGATGCACTCCTATTACTAATAATATTCTCAAGTTGTGTTCAAAATCACCAATTTCATGCAAATGATGTAACGTTGACATAGAAAACAGAATTAAGATTTAACACCTAGGCTCTCTCTACCAATGTCCCATGGGCTGGAGACAAATCCAAAATGAAATTAAATCATTGCAAACGAATACACGCAATATCGGAAAAGAGATGGCGTTACGAGGGACAACTAGCAACGTTCATTTAACACCACACCTCACCTCCGTTTCTAGGACTTATATGGTGCCTTTCTGGTTTGGTATAGATGTTGGTAGATTTCCCTAAAAACCAAAAAAATAAAAAAATATATACAGCAATTAACTTAAAATAAACAAACAAATGACAAAATACAAAAACATAACAATAAATGATAAAACCAGAATGAAGAAAATCTGGAGTACAACAAAAATGGATGAATGATCATGATAATGTACAGAATGAATGAAATTATAAAGAAATTTTTTAAAAAAATTAGCTACTTGAAGGGATTAAAGGATTTATTATGAATAAAGTGAGAGGTGTATTAAATGATACCCTAAAAACTGATAAGGTTAATCTAACTGTAACAGTTCTCTGTGATCAATTAGGAATCTAATGTAGTTAATGATCTGTATTTTGGAAGATGAATTACTAAGGACTTTTATTCCAAAGACTTTTTAGTGAAGAAGGAGGAGAAACGAGGATAGAAATTAAAAATGCAAGATAATTAATTGAAAATTTTCAACTTAAGAAAGAATTAAAGATGATAACGGATAAAATTCATGCCAAAAAGAATTGAGAAAAAATGAAGGAAACCAAGAAAGTGGTGATAAAACTTTTCATCCTAACTAGTGAGTTTGTCGATCATTCTCACATGAAGATTTAAGATCCCCAGCGCCAGATCAGTCAGAGAATTTCTTTTAGCCTTAATTTTCTTAAAATCTATAAATTTCTGTGCAATCTCATATTTAATTATTTTTCTTTTTCTTCATTCAATTTTTTCGCTAAAAGTCGCTAGAAAAAAAAGGCAAAATTTTACTTTAATGCACTCTTATTACTAATAATATTCAAAAATTTGAAATTGACTTATAATATATTAATGTATTACAAAATCATCTATGTCACACAAATGATTAAGCGTTGGCATAAAAAAGAGAGCATAGGTTTAACACCTAAGCTCTCTCTACAAATGTCCCACTGACTGGAGACAAATTAAAAAATGAAGGTGTTTCAAATTGCAAAACACAATGTGTAATTTGAAATAGATATTTAAGTTTTTAATAAAGCTATGATGAAATGGGACTCAAATCTATTGGGAAGGTTCATATCTTTATCTTTATCTTTTCTTTACTTATAATAAAACTCAATGTGTGTGTGTGTGTGTGTGTGTGTTGGCGCTCAACTGGCCAGATCGTTAGATCTACAGCTACCAAATTTGGTCAGTGCCTACCTTGGGGGCCGAGAACGGGAACCTCGGAGCCCTTTTTTGAATTTTTAATAAAAATTTCAATTAATTAAAAATAAGCGAAATTTGGACGTTTTTTCGCTATAACTTCCAAAAATATTACAGCACAAAATTTATTTTTGCATCAAGTTAATGCTCAAAAAATTAGCTTTTCAATGATACTAATGTTTTGACCTATAAATTAAAATCCTATTTTTAATGAATTTTTAAACATTTAATTTAATCGTATTTTACAACAATTTATTTCGCATAAAATAAAAATAAAATTTTATCTTCAAAAAAAAATTAATATGTTACCATCACATTTTCAGAAGTTCTGATTAAAAAAATTAATTAATTACTACCGAAAATAAAACAGAAAAATATAATTTTTGTCACGTGATTATATGAAATGAAATAAATAGGAAATGTGATATTTTTTAAACAATAAATGTAAGAGAAAATTTTTCTTCATCGTTTGCAATATCAAATTGATTAATTTAATTAAAGAATTAAGATAAATAAAAATACAAAATAAAAATATAATACAAAAGTTCGACAGTTAAAACTGAAAAATAATTTTTATAAAAGCACCAAATGATAATCTTCTGAGAGCGAGATTAATTATTTAGCAGTAAGAAATTTCAAACGAACTAGAAGATGATGTCATTTCAAAGAAACAACGAACAAAAAGCAATTGATAATAAGTAGAAGTAAAATATTTTTGCATTCGTGTTTCGTTTTTTTTTTTATTTTTAAAACAATAAGACATGTTTTGAATTCTCAGAATTCGCCTTCGTGATTGTAATTTATCGCCGCATTTTAATGAATCATGCGAAATAAAAGTACATCTGCTTTCAACAAACCATACGTAATATTAAAGCTATTCTGGTAAAATCAGGTCCGCTATTTGAAAACGCATCTTCTTTCAAACAACCATACGTAATAATTAACAATGCAAAATTTGTAAAAGCATATAAAAATATTTTTTACCCCCAAAATTCGAAGACATCAAAACTTTCTAACCAAAACAATATCATGTTCTCACATGAGAAAAAATAAAACAATTATCAGCCAAATTAAACATATAAAAATGTCATTTTCAACACGAGTCTGCATAAAATGAAACAAATATATGAAACATGATATTTTTGGGAAAAAAAATGCATGTAAACGTTTTCTATGATATTTTACTATACATATATTACTAACCCAAATAAACACTTTTATTTAAGGCAAATATGGCTGAACATCTACAAGGCATCTTCTGTAATCGGAGCCCAACATCTAATTTCTTAATTTTTTTGAGAGAGACATACATCTCTTAATAAATGGTCTTAGTGAAATATATAATTAGTAGATTGAGGAAAAAAATGCTGATGTGTTACGACTTTTAAATTTTTATATATATCATCTGCTCGGTGAATCATATTTTAAAAAAATATTCTAGAGTCAATAATTCCTTAAAATAAAAAAAAAGTGGCACTCCAATAAAATAAATCAATTATCAAAGTTGGTCAATCTAAGAAAATTTCAATATAACTTTTCGATAAAAACTGGCGATTTTAGATCACTTTATCAAGATCTCAAAGAAGCCAATAAGGGTTTCTCTAGAATAATTGACCTAGATTATGAAAATGATGCTCTAAACTTGAAATATTCAGAACTGAATAAATCAGCCAGATCTGATCGCAGAAAATAGAAATGTTTATTTATTTATTTAGAAATTGAAATATTAAGAATATTTTACAGAATATGAATATATAAGACCAAAGGAATTTAAACCATAATTTTTTGAAATTTATTCATAAACCCAAAAAATTAAATTAAAAACTGAATGTTTCATTTAATCTGTGAAATGTTTGCTAAATAATCCCTTTAGATATTATAAATTATAAAAAAAATTATAATGTTGTCAATTTCTGTAGTGAACATAAAACTTCAATGTCGGACTACTCTGCTTTCAGTTCTTAGTTTTATTTAAAGACATGCTTGGATTGAGTAAAGAGGTCTTTATATTAATTGAAGTTTCTTTCATTTCCACTTTAATTTAAAATTGAATTTTACGTGCACTAATAGAAAATCTGAGAGATTCGGAGTTCAAAGATCAGGACTGCTTAAGGCCTACATAATAATATAAGTGAATCATATGACTATCGAAATTTGAAGCTTAAAAATATTTTGCTGACAAACTTAGACCAAGTTATATAGAAAAAAAATTATTGAACCCTTTAGTCGGCATTAATACTGGCGAACCGACTGATCTCCAATCAGTATACAGTAAAGAAATGGTTAGTATACAATAAAGAGGTGAAATTTAAAAATATTTAATCACGCGATTTTAATTACTCTCACGATTTGAAGTTTGAAATTATTTTGCTGAGAGATTCACAAAGATCAAGTTAAACATCAGAGATTTAATTAAAATAAAATACAACAAATATTCCAAGTGACTCAGCTGATCACTAAATTCGGCCAATTTATTAATAAAAATTAACTATATTGTTTTCATAAAACTTTCACTGAAGCTTTTCTTTCTTTTTCTCCGTTTTTTTTCAGTACAGAAATTTAGAAGAATAGAAATTCCAGAAATTTTAAGTACTCGTAACAAAGGCAAAATTTATAACATCAGCTCAATCGTTACTGGATTGGTACATAACGTAAACGTTTGGCTCAAAGAAGTGAAAATCTATTTAATAACATTACCCGAAGGAATACCACCACACACACACATAACAGGACTTTTAAAAAATATTATGCATAGTTTACTAGTAAAAAATACTATTTTACAAAATAAATTTAAAAAAAACATTATAACTATACAAAATCGTCTTATCGTACGCAGTATTTTCTAATTAAAATTTGAATATTATTTGCACCAAACAACTTTTAAATCTCATTGTTTATCAGATAACTGACTGCACAAAATGAGTTTAAAAAATGCTGAAATTTGTTTTTTCGTAAGTAATTAATAATTTTTAAAGATGGTATAAAATTTAGCACTACGAGTGGAATCCGGGAGATAAATTAATAAATGATTAAAGAATTGCCGCATTTTCATCCAACTGTAATGACAGCACTAAATATAAATTAATCTCTTCCATGCATTAATTTTTTATTAATAAAAATTAAAGACTTAAAAATTAATAAAAACAAATGACTTTCTCACTTGGTTTGTGGAAAATTTATTGCAAGCAGATTATTTATGGGTTTCACTTTTATTTATGCATTTAGAGTTCCAATTCATATATAGCTGGAAAAAATTTTTCTTCATATATAGCTGCAAAATTTTTTTTGTTTCACTTCAAATGTTTATATTCTTTTTTTAATTTTTTTTCTAATTTTTATAAAAACTAGTTGATAGAAATGTGGATGGGACAGCTATTGTATTCCAGTAATTAAAATTTTCAGACCCGATCCAACAGTTGCATTATCTGAAAAGAAAATAGGGCTTATCTTCAGTATATTAGGAGTATACTGCCTTCCTGGGGGACTTTTAAAAGGAGCTGACGCACATTTATTTCACTAGGAGGAAAACGTCCTAAAGCAAGCTCACGTTTCTTATATACCCATCGATAAACTATGTTTTGCATAATGCTATTTAAGAATAGAGACTAAGAACGCGTGATTTCATAATGTCAACAAGCAATGCCTTAAGAGAACCGGAACGGCTCATACCATCAGAAACGAAGATGCATAAATTAACTTTAATAAATGTAGTTAACTAATTTCCCTATGACATAAAGATAAGATATCTGTTTTTTTTCCAAATTCATATTTTTTATTGCATTCGTGTGAAATCTAACAATTCGTTATTTACAAGCATTATGCATTTGGTGAACTTATTTCCATTTATTTCTGAATGGTAATATACTTTCAAGTGGTTACTTATTATGAAAAAATATTATGTATTTTTCAATATTTTAAAAATTATTTTAGCATATCAAAACTGAAAAAAGTTTACTGTATTATTGAATATACATACCGAAATTATGATAAATTTGAAATGATAAAATTCGTAAGTATTTTTACTGATTCATGATTATGGACTTGAAGCTTATTGTATAGCAGTACATATTGGATTTGTTATTAAAAAATAAATTCTTTATGAAACATATATTTTTATGCTGTTTTATGAAAAAAACAACAGTTCATTCTTGATATATATTATATTCTAAGTTTTACATTATATATAAAATTTACTATTTTTTTTAAATAAATTCATTTACAATTTAAAGTTCGACAATTTTCGTCGTCGTAAACGTCCCATTTCCCCGAACTCATTAAGCCAGTTATGAATTCATAGATTGTGAAATTATATTAATACTTTCAAACACTTAACTGAATATTAGTAATTTCAGACATTTAGATAAAGACTATCGATAAAACCTTTAAATAAAATTACCTGTTCATGCAGTTTTGTTCTTATTGTCATGTGAGAACATGCTGTTATTTTGGTTATTAGGTTTTCGTGTCTCCGAAATTTGAAGGCAATAAATATTCTTTTTTTCATTGGTAGATAGCGAGTCACCTTTCCCATGACATTTGTGGTTTGTTTTGCCAGTATTGTTTGAGATATTTAATTAAATTTATTATCAATTGCTTTTTATTTGTCATTTCTATGAAATGACGCCATTTTCCAGTTTGACTAAGATTTCTTACATTTAAATCATTAATATCACGCTCAGAAGATTTTTTTAAAATATTCTCTTTCAGTTTTAACTATCGCAGTTTTGTAAAACGCGATGTGTATTTATTCTTTAATAATGTTATAGGCTTATTCTTACTAATTGTATTTCTCAAAATACTGTAAATATTATAATATAATTTTAATATCGATCTGCATTACGTTCATTGGAATTTACCACATATACAATAGCTTCCAGTAATAGTGAACTCTTCGTTAAAATTACTGGTTTTTTATATCTGAAAATCAGTCGAGCTCCAAAACTTTATTTGATTGCTAGAAAAAATAATAATGAAAGTTTATTATTATTAGAAATGATTAGATTAATAAAATAATAATACTAGATTAATGAATAATATTAGATTAATGAAATAAATTATTATGATTAGAGAGAGAAAGAGAGAAGTTTCGTAATTTTTTCAAACCGGTTTAAACTGGTTAATGACTTAAATTAATTAAGACAAATAATCACTTAAAAATAATAATGTTCTCACATGATAACTTGAAATTTGCGACTGTAGGAGAGTTTCATTTTTAAATCTTTAAAAATGAAACCCTCCTACATTTGTATTAAACCTGAAGGAGACAAATAAGCTCTTGAACAGGTGTGTTGTTAAGATCATATAGTTGCACGAAAAAAATAATACTAACCCTATTTTGTTTAATTTTTTCGCCTATTTCGATGTTTATGGAGATTTTATATCTTATTTCTCCACTGTTTTCGTAAATTATTTGGTTTTAGAAACAAAACAAGACAGGTTGAAAAAAATGTATGCTTTCCTACTTTAGACTGGTTTCAGTTAAATAAGCGAATGTATGTTAAGGAAGTCCATGTAATATAAAGTATTTAGAACCAAAAATAAAGCATTAAAAATATTTTTTTATACATGTAGTTTAAAAAGGCACATTATATTCACTATTATATTTAGCTACTGGCAGTAACTTAAGATTTCAGATTGTTAGAAATTATTATTGAATATATGAATTTCGATTAGTTCATTAATCTCATTATTTGTCTTTGTAAATTATCTAAGTTTCCACAACGTTTTCATTTGACTGAAATCGCTGCCTATTCTCTTCTTATAATTTTGTTTAGCAAAACTTATGAACATAAATAAAGAAAACAGAAGAAAAGATATAGAAGTTGTGCTATGGAGCATCCTTTTTAAGCACAGAATCATAACCTCAAGAGAAACAAAAATATTACGGCGTTAAAATTTTTTAAAGGGGTAATTTTCTTTTAAACTCTTTACTATTCATAAAGAATCTAATAAAAAGAGTCTGGATTTAAAATGACTTATAAACATTTCCTAAATAATTACTTTGGGTCAAATTTTCTCTTAAACATCATTAATTAGTGCTTTATTTTTTAATCTATTTTTCAACTTCTGGGTATCACGAAAGTTTAGCCCAACTAAGATATCGCAAGTGAAGAGATTTCAAAAAGCTTTATTATATAATACTAATTGATAGTCAGAATAAAATACATAGATAATGAATTGATTATATTGGAAAATGTTAACAATTTCTTTTATATAGATATGCAAATTACTACTATTTTTTATTATGAATAACCTTGTTAGCTTGTACGCATTTATGAATCTGTCTTATTTTTAAATTCAATTACAAATTTAATTTGTCTTTAAAATGCATGGTGATAACTTATGAATAAGAGTATTTTTTAGAGCGTAAGTTATTTTCAAATAATTTTCTGTCGCTTCGAAATTTACTTACTAAAAATTAAAAAAAAAAGAATGTATGTCGCCAGAAACTTACTTTTAATTAATTACTTAACTTTACTCAAAAACAGAATCTCTCATCTTTTAATATAATTATTTCTAATTAATTAAACAAGAACTGGAAAGAAGAATTGATTAGATTAGAATATGGTTCATTAATAAGATTTTAGATTCACTTATAAGAAATCTTAAGAGCTTTGAAAATTCCATTATTATTATCCTGAGGAATAATTTCTTCTGAAGATTGATTTAATTCTGTGGCAGTCTGATGCTAATTGCACGTTTATTTCAATTTACATCTATGTTTCATTCCACTGTCGAGTTAAAAAAATCGAAAATAAAAAAAATATCGCTTCTGTCAATGAAAGTGTGCTTGCTTCACTTTTTAATTGCTGTCATTTATTAGTGAGAATCCTTCCTCAGCAAAAGAGTGATGAGAAACATTGGAAATTTCAAACGGTTAAAGATATTCTCATCAACTGAAGGCACATTTCCCAAATGTCATAAACTACAACTAAAAAAAAGTACCCTTTTTTTTATCGAAAAAAAATTAGCGCTTCTGTCAATGAAAGTGTACTTTCTTCACTTTTTAAATGCTGGCATTTATTGGTGAGAGAATCTTTCATCACCAAAAAAGTGATGAGAAAAATTGGAAATTTCAAACGGTTAAAGATATTCTCATCAACTGAAGACACGTTTCCCAAATGTCATAAACTACAACTAAAAAAATGTACCCTTTTTGACTATACTGACAAAAGAATAATGAAAGGCTGAAGCCGAACATAATAAATGCCTATTTATGCAAAAGATATCACTCTTTGGAGTCACGAACTTAATCAACAAGTTATACTAAGTGGTTGATACTGATTTCTTTTATAGATACAAAGTGAGGATAAAGAGACTTTGCATTCTCAGTGGTTGTTACAAAGCATTGGGGGAGGCGGAAGGTGCTTTTTAGGATGTCAAACTGCTTGCGCCGAAATCGGTGAAAAGGCTGTGCAACCGGTGTTTTTCAGGAATACGACGTTATCGATTATTACCCTCACTAGCACCCCACGCCTCCTTATCTGCCGTTGGATTCCCCACTCTCATCTATTCGTTTGTTAGACACCTAAGCGTTCATCACAGAAGACCAGCGTGATCCCGGGAAAAAGAAGTATACAGACATAAGTGAGTACCGAATTTTTCAATACAGCTAATGAATGAAAAATAGGTTCGTTTACAAGACATCGAGTGTTTAAACGGACTCTTTGTGATTTTCTATATTTGAGCGAAAGCGGAAAAGAAATGTATGCCGTCAATTTTCTTCAATTGATGTCAATGGAAATGATAATTTATCAGGCAAAACATTTTTGACGTTTCGAAGTCATTACAGATAGTCTCATTCAATAGAAAGCTTATTTAAAAAAACGATGATATACAATTTAGAATTTTTCTTTTTTATAATTTGTTTTTTAATAATTTGACTAGTGTTCAATAATATATGTATATATCTAAAATTCGATCAGTTCTAAAAGCGCATAGCCTTAAAAATTTTCCTTCAGTTTTCATTGTAATACTGAAGAATATATTATATATTTTGGTATTTTTTTGAAAATTATCCCATTTTTTCCCTTCCCTATCAGTTTCCCCATTATTTTCCATTTATTATTAAAAAATCATTTTTAAAAATTTTATTTAATATTTTTGGGTAGAAATATTTCAGCTCAATTTTTGTAATTGTTTTAACAACAATTTATTACAGGAGTATAAAATGCTCTGTACAGCTATATAAATTTGAATGATTTCACTTCAAAATTATATCTAATCAATCTTATTGATAACATTTTTTAAACATTTAAATATTATTTCCTTTTTAAAAAAATTATACAGTTTTATTTAAGTAAAATTTGTTGGAAAAATATTTAAATACTTTTTTTTATATAATCAATCAAAAACCAATTTTTAACTTTTTAACTATCACTAATATGGTTGTCGAAAATCCCCACGATAATTAAACAAATTATTATAAAATTACTAACTGTATTATAATGCATGATTGCAATACAGAAATATAGAACTTTTTTAAAAATAAGTTATATTCTTAATAGATACTTTCGATCACAAATGTCCTTTTTGAAATAATTTTTTTACGTAAATCTTCGTAATTCTACAAAATTCCTCTTTTTTGGTTATAGAACTTGTTTCTTTACTTACATATATGTTTAATTAAAAAAAAATGTTCCAATAGAAAAATCTTAATACTGTAGAAACCTTTTGCACAAAGTGTATTATCTGATTTTTCATCGAATCCTCAAAATAAGACTTCAACAAAACTATTGAAGTAGAAATAAATCCATGTTGTAATGGGACACGAAATGTGAAAGAAATATGTTGTCAAAAAAGTCCCTTTATCCGCGGGAAAAATGTTTCTGGTAATATAAAGATTATTTTGCTGAATTCTATTAGAAAAATACTCTTCAATTAAACATAAATATTAGTAAATTACAAAGATATAAGAATCACAACAAGGGTACTTAAGTGCATTTGAATGAATAACAGTACATTCGAATAAGGTTGTATCATAAATAAGCACCAAATAGAGCATTATTAAATCAATTCCTTTATTAATAATTTTATTAGAGATAACCTGAATTCGTTTATTAGAAAACCGTAAAATAGTCACTCTTGACCAGTTCCCCCGGGGTTTTTTTTTTGGGGGGGTATTCTATTCTTGTAATTTTTGAAAAATGAAAAATTCGAATTTTTTGTATGTATGGTTGATTATTATGTTTAATATTTAGTCAATTTGAGAGTCTTCCTCTCTTTTTTTAAAAAAACATTTTATCCGTCGGAAATTCTTCAGCTCATTTATTCTGACTTGGCATTAAAATAACTACTATTGTTCGCAATTTTAACCACTGACCAAATTCTGATTGATCGGTAAAACAAAATGTAATATAATTCTTTTAGTAACGATGTTACTTGTATGACATTATCAATGAATGTCGGTTGAATGTGTCGATTGCAAATAAAGTAATTTAAAATGCCCTTTTCTCTTTCTTTCTAGCTCATTTAGGTCGAAACTCATGATTGAGAGAATAATCTGTATTATTTTCTCTTTGCGTGCAAGTTTTCATTAATTAATTTATGATATAAATTTTGAATTGACAATTATATTTATAAATTCATTATATATTTGTTTATATCACTCATTTGTTACGTCATTAAAATACTCCGATTTAACAAAGACAATTGTTAAAAAATCAAATAATCGAGAGTGCAAAAGGATGTGTTCTTGCTAATGAAGGTCTAATTCATCCATTCAGTTTCATCGGTAATTAAGATTAAGTAATTCGAATATTTTAAGAAGCTTTTTTACAGATATTAATAAGCAGCATAATCATTTTCTTCATAAATAATCGAAGTTGATTATTTCATTTAATTGTAGTATTCTGATTGTAGTAATATATTGAGCTCTATAAATTTCGCTGTGCCTACAATATCTTTGAAAAACCATAATTCGCATCAAGGGGAATTTCTCTAGATTTAATTATATCAAGAACTTTTCTTTTTACAAATTTTACAAAATTTTTAACACCTGTTGAATTTGATATTTTTAATACGTCTTCTAACTGCTTTAAAGCGGAATCCTCATGACCTTTTGAATGCATGATGAATTATTGTATTTAATGCGTCTTACGCCTATTTTTTATATTCGCGATTTTATGGCAATGTTTTTTCGTTTTCTAATGTATAGATATCTGCATAATTTTTATAATTTTGGGTATTTATCCGAACTTTTAAACTTCTGATGTTTTTTAAAATATTCGGCGGTGTTTGTATGGATTTGTTTTAACCTTAGAATTGATCCTTTAATTTAATGATTATTGTGCATTTTAACTGTTTTAGTGTTTTCGTTTTTAGTCACATATTTGTGTAATTTTTATTATTTTATAATTTTCACTTTTTGACTTATTCGTTGTAGTTTTTTTTATTTGGTTTTTATCGCTTTCTATAAATGGAGATTTCTCTGCTCTGTGCTTTTCAGTAAATAAATAAATAAATAATTTATCTAATTGGACAATTAAGATACATGTATCGGCAGCTAGATCCTATTAGCTTAAAAATGTTATTCATAAATGTTTACTGAATTATATTCCCATCTCTCCAGGATAAAGTTTCTAATTTGAATAAAATATGGAAATTTCAATTTAGAAAAAAAAAAGAGGGTCAGCTCTTTTGTTATTTACCTTGAACGCCATTTTATGCAAATACTCCTTTGTTTATAGATATCAAATTCAGAATAAATGAAATTCTTGACAACATTGCTGTTGTAGAAACATGAATAAATTGTTGAGAATAATAGAAATTATATTCATTTCTCCGATAAAAGGACTTGAAAGTTTAGAGGAAAATGACACAATTAAAGCAATTTAATTTAATTCAATGGTCCGCGTTAGAGACATTTTTTCCAAAGAAATACAAGTTTTTCTTTATTGAAATTATTAATTCTAGAATTAATTGCTAATCATAATTAAATACTTTTTCTTCAAAAATGTTCGATTTTCGTATTTTTTGGGAGATTTAGATATTTTCAATCAGAAATCCTAATTTTAAGCATCTGTATTGAATGCCCATTGCCTAAATGACAATAAATTTGATCAGTCAGATGGTTACAGCATTTTGTTACTAATCTGCAAAGCTGTTTTCCAGCATATTCAGTTCAGTCACCGGAAAGACCGTTTTGTCGCTAAGTTCAGGGATTACTGATTCGGCATCCGAATAGCAAGCATCCAACAGAGATAATCTTAAAACGGTCTTTCTAGTGATTGAACTAACCGAACTGTAAAACAACATTACATATTTGTTACAATTTGTTTTTGTACGTGTTTTTTCACAGTTCTAGAAAAAAAAAATCTTGAGTTAAAATGGAACCATCGTTGATGACTTAAAGATGTTGGTTATAATATTATATTCTCTCCCCTCTACATCCAATTTTTTTTCTTAAAATGTCTTTAATTTTTGAGGGGGGAAAGGGAGGGAGAAGGGTTATAGTTTAAGAAGAAATTTCGTCTTACCAGAAAAGTCTTTTTATATTTCATTATTAGATTTACAATTAAGACAATTTTTTTTTTGTTTATTTAAGGAAAGTAGTTATTTTTTCAAAAACAGAAAACTTATTTTTTTCAACCTTTCAAATTAATTTATTAGTCACTAAGACAGACTTTCAATAATATAATTATACTTTTTTTAAATAAGTTTTCGAAATTCAAACAATATTTTCCTAATTTTTTCAGCAACTATAGTAAATCTTAGTATACTGTAGTCGCCATTGAGTATGTACCACTTATGTACATTATGAACTCGACATTATAAATTTAAATTGATCTAACAGTTATGTTCGAAAGAAAGGCATTTTTATCGTCTTGCAATAAACACGAGTGTATCATATGTTTTTCTAATACTTCATGCTTTCAGTTATGGTAACAAATGTGTGTATAAAATGTGACAAAATCCAGACAGATGGTCACTACTACATTTACGCAGTTTGTTGATTTGAGAAAAGTAAATAATTAATTCACAATACGTATTTGGGTGGTTTTAATTTTAATTTATTTTTTAATATAAAATATCTTCAAAATTCTTTGAAATCTTAGGAATTTTACTTTAAATTTTTAATTTGGAAAGTTTAATATAAAATATCTTCTAAAACAAAATTCTTTGAAATCTTAGGAATATTACTTAAAATTTTTAATTTGGAAAGTTTAAAGAATGTTTTAGCAGTTTTTTCACAAGGGTGAGTTAAAGATTAATTGATGAAAAATTTAAATAACAACAGTTTTTAATAATCAAAAAAGAAACTCCAAGTAAACAAGCAAATAAACAGATTTATGGCCCATAAAAGCTTGTTTTCTTTTGGAAGGGGCAGCAAACTATTCAGAAATGCAAAATACGTAACCTATGGAATTTAACGCGAAATTCACGTAATGTAAAACATTATTTTGCCCTAACATTCAATTGAAGTAATTTAATTTAAGTGTAATGGATGAAGGCTTGGTTTATTAGAATTATCCATCACACTAGGTCCACCGTTTTTAATTTAAAATTTGTAAGTTCTTGAAGAATGAAAAGTATAACTATGTGTTTTTGAGATAATCAATCAGTTTCTAAAAGAATTTGAAATTAATATTTGCTGCTATTAAATTGTTTTCTTATAAACAATTTTTTTTATTTTCCTGGATTATGGAAATATCCTACATTTCAAACATCTCACGAAATGCATTTAGTTATTTATTATATATACATAAACACAGCAAATAGTAAATCATCATTTCTGTAAGAGTAACTTCTACAGTGATGCAGTGGAGAAATCATAATCCGTTTGCATTAAAATTTATTTTTCTTTTTATCTTATAAAACAAAGAGAACGCCAAAAGATCCGTTAGTTTTCCTCTCAATGCTACATAAAGAACCATTAGTAACAAATTTGCCAGTTTTCAGTTTGGAAGCATCTGGATAAAATTTCGACCAATAATTAGTGAAATTATGAAATATAATTGCATCACTCTAATTATAGTTAAATTTTTGGCTATACTAATGGAATACTAGTTGTTATATAGTTTCATTATATTTGAGTGGCAAACAACTGTGAAAAAAATTTAAGGTGTAGTTACAACAGACATGCTGGGCCCCAGACAAAATTTTTGCTTGTAGGTCTCTCACACGCCCAACACTTCTCTATTGCATATATTCAGAAAATAGTAAATCCTCATTTATGGAAGGGTAATTTCTGCAGTGATGCAGTGGAGAAATCTTAACCCGTTTGCATTGAAATTTGTTTTTTTTTTAATCTTACGAAACTAAAAGAACGCCCCCCCCCCCCAATTTTTGTTAGTTTTCCTCTCATTGCTTCCTAAAGAAACTTTAATAACAAATTTGTCAGTTTTTAGTTTGGAAGTAAATGGATAAAATTTCGATCAATAATTAGTGAAATTATAAAATATAATTCACTCACTCTAATTATAGGGAAATTTTTGATTATTCTAATGGAATACTAGTGATTATATAGTTACATTTGAGTGGCGAACATCTGTGTAAAATTCAAGATGAAGTTACAACAGACGTGTTGGGCCCCAGACAAAATTTTAGTATGTAGGTCTCTCAAACACTCAGCACTTCTTTATTATACTCTCATCAGTCTTATTCAGGAACAGTGAGTTTTAATAAGTTTGATGAAGTTCTGTACTTTCATTGAGACATGCGTTTTGATACTTTAACTTTAACCAATGACGTAACGAAGGAAAAGGCTCTTTCACAAGCAACATTGTCTTGACATCTTCATAAATATTTACCTCCTCATATTTACATTTTTTTATTCATTTTTTTCTACTTATTTTTTAAAAAAGTTTTTAACTTTATTTTTGCGGTTTTTGCTAAAACTAGACTTTGAGTAATATTTGCCACTTTCCTTCCTTAAAAGAATCTAAAACGTAATGTAATCATACATATTAAATTAATATTTGCAGAGACTAGAGCCAGCCTTCTCTATGAAGAGGTTCGAATGCAAAAAACGATTTCGGGTCCCAAATTTTTTTGTAAAGTAAAAGAAAAAATTACAAACATGAAAGCATGCTACTGTCGTATGCTTATTTAATTCGCGATTTTGTTTTTGCTATTAATTACTTCAGGAAAATAACATTTTTGTTCTGCAATTTCTTTTTCGGTGCTTAGTATAACAAGTGCATTTAAGTCTTCTGCTCAAATTCTTGACCAGAGATAATTTTTTATTAATTTTAACTTTCTGAAAGAGTTTTCAGCACTTATTGTTGTAACTATCAACGTAAGGAAAAGTTTTAATGCAGTTAATACATTTAGAAATAACTCATTATAATTATTATTTATTATATATTGCAGTATTTCTTTAGCTTTATTTACATTCTTTCATTCAAAATCCTATCCTGTAGCAAAACAATTTCCTGGACAAAACAGTTTCTACACCTTTGTTATAAAATGTTAAAAAGTTTTGAAACATTTTTTAAATTTATGTTTTTATATCAGCGATTAATTTGAAATACTTTCAAACCCAATTTCTATCTGTGCAATAACGGTATCTATACAGTGTTAAAAAATAACAATACAGTGTTAAAAATAACATCTAAATTCCATAACCAGATTTCCTTTAACTTCAACTTCTCCTACTTCGTAATATAATTTTTCTCTATTTTTTTCGAATTCGTTTTTCAGAAAAATATTCGAAAATATTTACAAATTTATTTTGTTTCGTCTAAAAATGTGTTCAATTTTGTTCTTAAATTTTGTATTTCATGTTTCATTCTATTAACTAAATTTAAAGTCGACTCGAGAGCAATTGATTTGTTTGAAGAAGTAGTTTAGTAATTAAGCTATTTTGATTAGTACTGCTATATATATATATATATATATATATATATATATATAAAAATACTTTTTATTCATCCACTCAAGTTCAAAT
>JAOUZG010008502.1:955797-981663 GCA_026289955.1 Argiope argentata | reverse complement strand
TTTTTATTCATCCACTCAAGTTCAAATACATTTTTTAAAACTTGTAGTGGATCACTTGACTCTTTATGTTAATAGTTTTTTAAATACGAATTCATTAAGTAAATTAATTAATTAATTAATTACTTCTTGTATTGAATCCAAGAGTTATCTTTGCTTCTGTTACCACGACATTATTGTTACCTACATCAAAAAATTCTTTTAGGGCATTGCAAGTTTGCTCAAACTGTATATACATTGCTTTAATTGAATCTATTTTAGCTTCTCAACGAGTGTTGCATAATAGTTAAAAAGTGATGTTTAAATGCTTTTGTATAATTTCCTATCTTTTTATAAGATGCAGAAAATAATCAATATAAATGTTGCAATATCCAAAAAGAAAACATACTGCAGGAAGTTGCAACACAATTTAATAAGTATAAAAAATGACCTGGGCAAGGCACATAAATTGCATGAGGGTTTAGAGCAATTTTTCTAGATTGTACATCTTTATATTTCCCTTTCATGATGCTTCCACTGTCGTATATCTCACCTCTACAATCCATAATATCTCAGCGAACTTAACATTTCCCAGAGAGGTTTTGCTTGCCCTTCTCAAGTCATATCGGTTATTTCAATAAATACTATAAATGATGCATTTAAAGTTCACCTTTTCTCTTCAAAATTTACATACCTATTCAAGACTGAAGTTTGTTCGTTATGAGAAATATCAATAGAATCCATTTGGATACTGTAGTACATGGATTCTTTTATATTGGATTTAATTGTATTAAGAACTTCATTTTCTAACGCAGAAATAACTTGTTCTTATGCCTCATGTGCACAGTTCTATTTTTTGATTTTGTTTTATTCTGTTTATATAATCCATAAGTACCGAGTCGTATTTACTTAATAGTTCGACAAAACTTTAAAAATTTTCATTATTGAGTTTTCTATTATTTTATGGATGTCTCAAAGTGAAAAATTATTATATGCTAAAAACAGAACCAAATCTGAAATTCTTTGAAATAGCAATTTAAGTCATTGCATTTCCTTATTAATGATAATTTGATTTTTCAAGAATAGTCGAACATAAATTTAGTCGTTTTAGTAATTCTTTCCAAGCAATAAATGACTTAAAAAAGCAAATAGAACGTTCATGATCTTGAATTACAGGTGATAGTTTACTCCAGTTATCATAGCCTCCTATAAATAGTGCAGACTGTTCATTTCCTCTTGAAAATAATGTGCAGCAAAAACAAAATACGGGTTCTGGTGTTTTTGAATGAATTAACTAGCTGCTAAGTTGAATTTTACCATTTGGGACTCTTTTTAAAAGTAGTACGTAGTGGAAAAGGATCAATCTTCAGAATTCTCGGAAAAAACTACTTTGTGTTGTACAAGTCCCATTTTAACACAAAATATTCTAAACTTATAAATTATAATAAATGACCATAAAAATGAGTCACTTATATTCACTTGATCATATTTTTTAAATTCACTTGATTATTTTCATTTGATCATATTATTTCATCTTTATTTTTCATAAATATGTGATTCTTCAAAGAATTCCATAGTTTTTACACTTTTTCTGTAAGATGGTGTAGATTGTGCGAAATTTTCTTCCCCAGGTGAAGATTGAATTGTAAATTCTGAAGTCGAAGCAATTTCATTGACAGAATTTCTTCGCAAATAAAAAAAAACATATCTTCTTGTCACTTCTTGAAAATTAGATTTTCTTTTTTTCCCCCTGCAAATTTTTGACACCCTGAGGGATGGACATGACTAGATCTTACTATATTAAGCATTTTATATTAAATGCAATTTATCTGTAGGTGGGGTAAATACTGTAAATCTACTTATTTTATATTTATAAAATGTTACACGCTTGTATTAGATTGTAATATATCTGTAAATTTCGTATATCTAAAACGCATCAACTGTTCCAGTTTTTTCTCCCTTCTTCCCATACCTTTATTATTGTTCACAACTTCATTTTCGTTCTTTATCGTGTTGGGGGTGCCTCAATTGCGGTGCATAACATCCGCTGCATCCCCCAGATGGCTGGTTCTGACAGAGACCCAGTGAGAATTTTTATTCTGGGGGAGTGGGGAAAGAAAAGGTGAAGTAGTAGAAATACCCACTCTTTTGACAAATGTCTATGTTAAAGAAAGCATATTTTCATGTTGTCTATTTTATAAACATGCTCGCATTCGGTGCATAATACCATTTCAATGGGCTTTCATTTTAATTGAAAATTGGAAGATTATACTTCCTAAAAGTTTATCGGTACAACATATACGATCAAAGAGATCAGAAATTAATGAGAAAACAGTGACTGAAAATTATTCAGAATTGCTGATAATATAAACATACATAATAAAAAAATTCTTGACATATAATAAGCCCAAAAATACCAAGAAGATGAAACTTATTTTTACGAACAATAATAGTTTTTATACAGTTTTTTTAAGCAAATTTTTGTGTACTGTTTTACTTTATGGAATGTTAAAATTGAGACCAATTGTTTACATCACGAGTGCAGGTCTTTCCTTTTAGATATGTAAGGGAAAGAACAAGAATGAATAATACAAAAGCTAATCATTCATGCTTTAAATATTAACTTTATTGCATTAAATTATCTTTCATAAAATTTTGGAAACAAGGATGCTAGATTGATATGAAAGTCGAAAGTAGAGTATTTTGTAACAAATGCTAAATTTTGGAAATTTGCAATATTTCAGTATTTTATACTGAATTTTGAAGTATTTTTAACAGTAAATATTTTTATTCTTCTTTGAAAATTTTTAAGCCAGAGGTTCTACCGTGGATTTTACTGATTCAGTTAAATAAATACTTCTCTTCTCTGTAAATGGAAATTTTTTTTAAAAGGCTTATACGCTATAGATATAGAATATATGTGTTCAAATGCGTTTTGATTATTCTTTCTCTATTTTAATGATATATTTATAAATCCATCTTATCAAAAGCATTTTATGTACAGTTATAAGTTTATAAAAATTATCACTATATATAAATTTTATATATAGTACACGAAAAAGTTAAAGTTCTAAAACAGTATATTTTTTAATATAGAACAGCGTTCTCTAATTTATTACAGATTTTAGCTGTAATTTTTAATAGATTTTATATAGATTTATTATATATAATAGATTATTATAATTTATATAGATTTATTATATTTAATAGATTATTATAATTTATATAGATTTATTATATTTAATAGTATTTTAATAGATTTTACAGATATCAAAATTTAAGATGAAAGTTATATGCTTTTTAAATTTGGCAGAAAGCGTTTTTTAATCACCAAATTTTTATTCCCGCTAATTACTTGAAAAACTTCATGTAATATTTCGAGTAAATCAAGGAATTTAAAAATTATTCTCATTTGATTCTATAAGACTCATTATACATAGATATTAAAATAATAAAAACATTTCAAATGTGAACTTAATTTTTAGTTTAAATATTCAATCAACCACAATATTTTTAAATCATGGACAATATCTTGACATTATTTTAATAGAAAATTTAAGAAATAAAAAAAGAATAAAACCTGTAAATTTTATTGAAAAACTTTGTAGTTAGCCCAGTGTTATTGTAAATAGAACCTTTTAAATTATTAAATGAAAATTAAAAATCATTGAACTGGTTTTAATTATCCTAGGAAAATAGTGTCGGCAATGTTTTTTCTTTCTGATTTTAAAAATATTAAATTAGTGTTTCTTATTAAAAAAAGGTACTCTCCAAGACTTGCACTTAAGGCATCAAAAATTTTCTAACGTATTGTACAACAATCTTCTATTTTCACAATGGCTGTAGCTTATGTTAAATATATGATAATTATTATTTCTGTTATTTTCAATTGCAGTTTAGTAACCTCAGATCCATTCAGTTTTTCTTGTTTTGATGCATATACAAGTCAAAAATTGTTACCATTGAAAAACAGTAAAAACGACATTTGTTTACTAAAAATTGTGTACGAAATATTTTTAAAAATATATATATCGGTTGATTTTTTTCTCCTGTTTTTGTATGTTTTGTCATTCATCGTATGAGTATTCAAGCAATTTTTTTAAATTAATCATTTGTCTTTAGCATCCTCATCTTTTGCAATTTATCAGCAAATGTACCTATTGCGCAAAACCACCGGCTTGGGAAAATATAAAATTTAGTTTATAATTATAGCTATTCATGTATCGTCCACGTGCCGAATTGAATATCGATTTTCCCCTCCGATGATGCCGATTCCGGGAAAATCAGACTGCAGGGAGAGGGGACCGCATCCCTGGCTCCCACATCTTTGCCACGTGTCTGAATAACAGCAAATCCCTTGTTTAAAAAAAAGACTCCGTGTGCTACCCAGAGTTCATTGGTCGCTGAGGCCCATACGTAGTTCCTGAAATCCGCTCCTGTCCCATCCGTTGTCATAGCAACTGTCCTCTCATTGGATGCTCCAAATCAATCGGGAGTGTACATGATAAGCAACTGGTGGGTAGACATACCTGTAAATTTTCTCCATTTTACTTCTGAAGATCTTAAAAGATAGTCCAGAATTTATTCTGCTCTTGAAATTTGTTGACAGGTAAGTGAAAATCAAATTTTTTAATATTTTCCCTTTCACTCTCGAATACTTTTATCATAAAATATTAACTCGGTTATTTTAATTTTTTAAAATCTATTTTATTTATTATCAAAATCTGGACGTCAATACAAAATTGGTAAACGTCATGTCTGAGTCTCAGTTGACGAAACTCAGATCGAAAGACTTTAACTGAATCGTAACATTTATAATCCATCTAATTTTTTATTTATTGAATGCGAACATTTTTTTTTGTCTTACTAAAGCATTTTGAGACTTTATAGCTTTTCTCCTATTGTTTTCTGTATCTCATACTTTTACTACTTTTTTTAACTTCTTACTTGCCCTTATCTCTAGATTTGAATGTAAAATAATTTCATTTATTATACTAATAAAAGCGTTTTTTAAAAGTTTCTTTAATAGACATATTTTATCCGGCTTCTATCTTTATTTGTCGTGATACTTATAGCGGATTAAAAAAGATTGTAAAATGTTTAAACCCTATCCACAAAACATGACACCAAATCCGGTGGTTTACTTTAAATTAATATCCATATTTTAATCAGTAATTTAAAATTTCGTCGCAAAAAACATTACCTTCTATCAGAATTCCAGAATTTTAATTACATAATCTATATTTAATATTTTAGAATACCAAATATCTAATTCGCATTGGGATTATTCCCATTTTAAGATTTTTTTAACGCTTTTATTTTCATCATATTTTTAACTTCTTATTTTTTATTAATTTTTTTAGTAAACGTTTTAAAAGCTTGAAATTCTAATCTAAATCGTCTAAGAAAATTGGAACATTATCTATAATGCATCTTAGTTTTCAATGAATATCCTTTTCTTTTCTTATCAATATATTGTGCCATATTTCTTTAATGATATTTTCTAACTTTCTAAAAATTATTTTTTAAACTGTTTACTAAACAAAAGAGACTGTTTAAAATCTTTTTAAGTAAATTTATTTTACAATTTAGACTTAAATCATTTCTTTCATTCATCATAGACAATATTATGAAATAAAGAAAAATTAATTGTTTTCAATTTAATATTCCAATGGTACCGAATTTTCAAAAATATTTTAAACTAAACTGATTTACCAAATGATAATTAAGAGCCCTAATATTATTAAAATATGTTATTCTCATCGAAAATAATCAATAACTATGCAAAATTTGAGAACACTAGCATACGAAGAAATAAGTGAAAAGTCGATTACAAATTTTCTTCCTTAAAAATACAAAGTAAAAGCTTTTGAAAAAAGATGCAGATAATAATTCAAAAGAAAATGAAGTGAGGGTCATAGTTTTGTACTTTTTCTGGACTCCATTATTTGTACATGCGCCACAGGTTATAAGTAAATAGAAATTAAGAATCTACGCAGTTATTTTACAAATCAAGTTACCACTTTTGAAACTAATAAAACAGCAGTAATTTAACGGAATGATATCATTAATTATTATTTGGTTAGTTATGAAACTAACTCTGTCTCTATACATTGAATTAAATCTGTTACTATCCCAAATATGCCAGTAGTCCAGATACACCTGGAATTCAGAAATACTTTCATTCAAATCTATAATTAAAGAATTTTGTGAAAAAGTTTAAAATCTTTTCTTGTTTAGGTGGCATTATGACAGAGAGCAAAGTGTATAGAAAGATAATAGCCAAGATGCAATGCAAACTGTAGAATATTACATATTCTTATCAAAAAATGCAAGGGAATTTTTTTGAGTAAAAAAAATCTTTATATATATCTTATCAATGCTCAATTTTTGGATTATTTTTTATATATTTGGACAGCTTGCCAGAGTCGGTTTTAATGTTAGATGCTTTTGGATGTTTGCCGAAGGGCACCACAATTGTGAGCTCGCTTGTTAGTAGAAACTGCCGTTTGTTCTTCTAATTTTTGTCCATCAAGTCTGGTATTAATTAAAAATTAGTAATTCGCTTATTTCCTGGCCGAATTTTGCCCTATTTAATATTTTGAATAGAATCTAATTGTGAGCTCGCCTGTTAGTAGAAACTGAAGTTTGTTCATCTAATTTTTGTCCATCAAGTCTGGTATTAATTGAAAATTAGTAATTCGCTTATTTCCTGGCCGAATTTTGCCCTATTTAAAATTTTGAATCTAATTAATCTCTTGCCATGCTATTGTCGTCTAGCAATGGTATAAAAAGCAAGCAGAGAAAATGCACAAATAGTCATTTCTAGAATGGCTGTTTAGACTTAATTTCCACTTCAATATTGGCATTATCTGTCACAAAATTTCACTAGGAAATATGCAGAATGGAATTTGAAAATGCATTAAGAGACGAGTTCATTCGATATGCCATGAGTACAAACCTATACAAGTAAAATTCTGCTTCAATATCAGGGAATCTTTAAGGGGGGGGGGGGGGGGGGGGCAGTCGTCAAATGCGGTGAAACATTGTATAAATACGGGATACTCTTTCACAAACAGCCGATGATAGTATAGTTTCCATAGGGGAGAGAAGAATCATACAAGAAGCAAAGGAAATGCTTTTCAAGGGGGTTATTCAGGAATATGCCAAGGCCTAACCTGTTGCATTCATGAAGAATGGGGGGGGGGGAGAAAATCGTCGTTTTTCAGTTGACTATCTTCGATTAAATAAAAAAGTATCTATCTACAGACCAGATATGATGACATGTAGGATTAATTAAAGTGCATGTTTACTTCTGGAGCACTTGAAAAAGAAAATCATGAAAAACTTATGCTTTCAATTACGAAGGTGTATAAAATACTGAATTAAAATGCCATTTTAACGAATTTTATTTTTATTTCCCAAGTTTTGGTCGTATTTTATCAAAATTTAGTAAATATTAGGGTTTACGCCAAATTTACGGTACAGATTCTAATGACTGTATCCCACTTTATGTTTCAAAAATATATTTGATATACATTTACCTGCGTTATGAAGCGGATTATTTGCAGTATCCTTTAAAGTTACTCAGATATATCAAAATTTACACATAAAGCAGAAATTTTCAAATAAAATAAAACAAATAAAAAATGTTCTAAAAGAAACAATTTAATGTTTACAAGGTATATTTGAGATTCATAAATCACCTAGTAATTTTTATTTGATTACTTTACAAATCTTCTAATAAACGAGATTTTTATAAACCTCCCAACTCCTAATGAAAATTGCAGTTTTCCTGAAAAACCTAATAAAAACACTTAATGAACTGTAAGAAATTATATATGTATTTTGGCATCATAAAATTCCTTTTATTTGTGCATCCTGCTTTCCATTTTTGCTTCATTTTGATTTACTTTTAGCTCTTTATATACTCTTGACAATTTTGTTTTTGGTTATACATTTTGCCTTGAATTCTAATTCTCTCTACATCATTTTCTCTGTACTTCTTTATCATTTCTGATTCAAACTTTAGATTAAGACTGTTAAAAGCTGGTGCCAGTCCTATATAGCCTGCGCTATATGAGGCTACAAAAAACTTTTTTACTAGTATTTCATAATGCTATTTGAAAGAGAAAGAAATTTTTCTTTAGGTAAATGATTCTATAGAACATTATTGAGGGATTTTTTGTTATTCTATCATGCCATATCAACATTTTCTTTGAATAATTCTTAGTCACGGAGTCTTAAACAAACTAATTTTAATTTCTTTTATTGTATCTGGGAGTCTTGGTGATTTTTTCCGATAAATTTTTTTCCCCATTGTTCAATATAACTAGTATAACTTAATATTTTTCAATCCTCTTTCTGTGTCTAATATAAGGCTGAATATCTTTTAGTACTCTCTATGTTTGTTCTTGAATAATGTCAGATGCAAAAATTTGACTTTAAAAAAGTAGTTATAGAAAACGGTAAGGCAAGTAAGTGCAAGACACCATGACTTTTTGGGCTGAACTTTCTTTACTCGTGAATCAACAGAGAATCAATTACATCACACTTTTCCAGATATAACACATCCCGAGATTTAGAAACATGTTAAAAAATAATTTCATATTTGAATTTTCAGTTTTTTTAAAGACCCACGTAAGAATTAAAGAAACTTCTCATAAACTTTGGGATATTCAGGGGACAGTGAGGTTGAGTTTGGAGACGAGAGGCACATTTCAAGCTTCATTTCACAATTTTTTGAAACAAATGAATGAGCAATAAAGCAATGAATACTTATAAATTAATATATAATAATACGGCGCAATTAACTTTTCGGAATGTAATGACAGGTTTCAAAATTTATTGATGCTTAATAGTCACAAAAAAAGTTGGTGAGCGAAGTTTTTTGAAACTGAAACTACTGAAGAACTGTTTAAGACTGCCAATAAGTTAAGAAAGCCTGAATTCTTCAGTTATAATGGTCGACAAACATGACACCCCAACCAAGATATTTTTAAAGAATTTGTATTTAAAACAATTGAGTTAAGTTACAATATGAAATTATAATAATATTATTAAAATAAATAAAAATATTAAATAGAAATTTCTTTAATACAATGAAAAATAATGTATTTTAAAGATTAGAGAATGTTGCAATCCAAGAATTATTTAAACTGTAATAAGATCTTTGAGTCTTTTTACCGTTTTGTTATTTCGGTTTTTCCATCGCAGTTTTTAATTAAAACCCTCTTTTATTGCAAAAGCCAGTTAACAGTAGTAGCGTCATTATTTTTACTAAGCATTTTACAAAAAAATAATTAAAGATTAAATTTCAAATATTTTTTAAAAAAAACATGGCTTGGGGAAAGAGAAGGCAGAACGAAACGCGCATTGTCTATGAGCCCCCTGCTCGTGAAACCTGAACTCGGAAGCAATTAAAATATTGAGGCGTATTATGCTGCAAATTCTAATATTTCACCCGAAGTGAATTCACTCCGACCCCTGTGGAGTGGGGTGGGAGTGAGGCCCGAGAGCAGGGGCGCTTTCTTTCTTTCTAAGCGAATCCCTCCCACCCTTGTGGAGTAGGGTAAAAGTGAGGACAGAGAACAGGGAGGCTTGCTGTCCTTCTAATTGAAATCGGAAACTCTTTGTAGGTATTCTCCCCCCCCCTCTTTCTTCTCTTTTATAGAGATGTTCTTACCAACCAGATAGGGATGAGTCGAGGGGAAGAAGAGACCCCCCCCACAAAAGGCACAGGAGGATTATGTACCTTGTTAGAGTACCAACGTTATACAATTTTATTCGGAATCATGTAACATAGGTTACTTTAGAATCAAGAAATTTTAAATGGGGATAAAAGAAAAAAAGCAAACAAAAAAAAAACAGAAGGAGGGGGGGGGTTGGATGCTCTTTGGGCAAGAAAGGAACTATGACGACTGATAAAGTTTATAGGTTATATTATCCTGATCTACTGTGCAAGTGAAAAAAAAATTCAAGAATAAGATTTTAGTTTCTTATAAAATATTATAAATAAATCAAAAATACTTCAGAAGATGAGTAAAATGTACTATTTTTTTTGTTGAAATCAAAGATTTTATTTGTTTTGTTCAATTTTCCTTTTTGATTTTATACAAAAAAAAATGATAAATTTGGATTTTATCAAAAGTGGAAGCGAATTGAATCGGTTAGTTTATAGACCAAAGAGAAGGAAAAAAAAAAGAATTTTGCTTCCCAGTTTTGAATATGCGAACTCTGGAAGTAAAAAATTTCTAGCAATATAACGACAGCTAAATGTTTTAATACTGTAGATAATTGTGCATGCGTCTTCTGTGATAGGTATCAAAATTAATTTCCGCATGATGGATCCGTTAGTGAGAAATTGCATAAATTGTATCTTGACAAACACCGCTATCACCGGCGTATTTTGACAACTTGAATCTGTAGGCAATAAATTATTCTGTGGTCCCCTTCTAGGTAAATTGTACTGATGATATGAAAATAATGTGAACTTAACTTATTTTTTAAATTCATCACTATGCTCATTTTAATAATGAGATATTTGTAAACTGAATAAAGTTTCTGCCTTTCATCTTTATTATTTTTATTTAAATCCTTATTATATAAAAGGACAAAATGGCAGCGATTTCATTCTGTCTCACAATATTTTCTAAAAGAAACGGACATTACAGTGCCCAAGCATTCAAATTTTGATTTAACCAGGAATAAAAAGTGAAAAGTTTTTCTTGTCATATGCATAATTTTTGTTTTTCTTTGTTTAATTTTTTTAACAAAAAGGTAACATATTCAATTACAAAATTTTAGCTTGAATTAATAAACTGACAACTTTTTTATGAGCTTCAATGAGTTTTATTATAAGCCGAGAACTTTTTAGAAAAATATTCTACTTTATATTTCTTGCGAACTGAAATAAACAATGCCAATATTCTTTGTCCCAAGGACTGAACGATATTTTCTATTCAGTTTTATATCAGTATGTTAATTTTTTATTGGGTTGTTCGAAAAGTCATTTCGTTTTTTTTTTGGTGAAAATGAAAGACGATCCTCGTATAATGAATAATTATTTTATTAAATTATATATCGCCCATTCTGATCCAAAACCTTTTGCCATCTTTCTGGTAGAGGCATGATTCCACGCTCATAAAATTTTTGGTATTTGCTGGCAAAAAACTAATCCAAGGTGATTTTTGACGTCTTCATTTGAGACTAAGGTTTTACCGTCCAAAAATTTTGCATTGACCGGAACAAATAATAATCTGAAGGAACCAGATCTGGATAATATGGTGGAGTGGATCATTTTGTGACATTTGAGGAGCGAATCACAGACTTCAATGCGACAACACAAATTTCTCTCCGTGAGGACATGGAGAACTCAAATATCGAGCTTCGAGGTTAAACCCAGGCCTTTCAGGTGGTCATAAACAGTTGAATTCAATAAATTTAAACTCTCACCGATCTCACGTGTTGTTGTTCGCCGGTTTGCATCAACTATTACCTTTATCGTGTCTTTATCAGCTTCAACCGGCCATCCGGAACGTGGTGCATCTTCGACATCAAAATTGCCGGATCGAAATTTTGTAAACCAGTTCTGACACTGTCGTATTGTCAACGCATCTTCTCCATACACATCGGTTAATTTCTTTCTGGCTTGAACAGCATTTTTACCTTTCCTACAGGAAAAAAAGTGAAATATGACGAAATTGCTGTTTATTGCTTTCCCTATTTAAAAGGGCATCTACCAAAAACTACTGCGCAAAATCAATTGAACGTTTTCACAAACAAGTATTGCTATATCACCTCTCAAAACATACAATGATTATACGTCTTAAGTGTGAAGTTGGAATAAAAAAATACAATTAAATCCTTTGTCGAGAAAAAACAAAATTACTTTTCGAACGACCCAATAATAACAATGCATATTAAAATAATTAAATTAGTGTTATTATCTTACTTAAATTAATTAACATTTATTTTAAATTTAAATTATTAAATTTATTCTTTTTAAAAATAATTATTTAAAATTATTCAATAGACTAAACAAGTGCTAATTTTTTATTAATAGACTAAAATTATTTAATAGACTAAACTGACGATTTAAATTTTTTTGACTTTCTTCAGTATTTATAATAAAAGAGTTTTTAAACAAACAAATGATAGAACAACTCTAAATAGATATATTTTATTTTTAAAAAAAATGGTAGAAGATACCAAACTTTTTTGATACAGTTTAAATACTTTTTGATTATACGATTGGGCATTTTTAAAATTAAAAACAGTATTATGTCATAAAATGAAAAAAAGAAATCATATTTTATGTCTTGTATAAAAATGATAAAGGGAAAAATGCTTCGTAATAAAAGAAAGAGATGTAAAAAGGATGTATAATAAAGCCGCATTACTTCTTCATTTATCATTTAATAATAGCAAATGCAAAAATGAAGTTAAACATTAGACATTAAATTTCATAATGGAATTTTGTATATGATCTAAATATAAAATTTAATGAAATCCAATGCTGCAAAAATAGGAAATTGTGGTGTGTGGGGGTAATTAATTATTTGTGTTTGGAGGATGGGGTAGTGCACGGAGTATTCCTTTTTTTGACCAATGACTTAATTAGGACGGGGAGGAGCATGATTCCAGCCCTTGGAGCAATCATTGGGAAAAGTGAAATTCGAAAATTGGTTCTATTTTAAGGGTAAAGTGCTCTTTTTAATCTTATTTTCAAAATTCATAAAAATTAAAATGATTTCTCGCAAGCCTAGGACTAAAGGATGTATTCTTTTTTAGCACCCGGAAAATGATTCAAGTTGAGTTTTTCAGAACAATATAACAAGTAGCATAATGCTACAGAAATTTGATCACCAAACGCCTTCTCTGTGGAAGAGTAAGTTTGTTTCAAATGTTTGTGCTTAAGGTAGAAGGGCAGAGGGGGGTCGGGCAAGAGGCGCAACAGTTGGTTGGTATCGATTAACTCCACGAGGTAAGTAAAAGTTCAAGTAGAAAAGAAATATCTCTCCGTTTGCGTTGAATAAAAGGAGTCCAGTAATTTTGAAAAGGTGAGCACTCCACAATTTTACTTTAAGTATTAAGCACTGAATATTTTTGAATATTAGCATAATTTGTGAGCTGAAAATACAATAGAGGCTCATTCTGAACTTTATTTCGCTAAAACCAAATGCACTTTCACTTTCAAACGAGTAAGAAATAAATAAAAATAAAAAGAAAGCTAGGGAGAAAATATTGAATAGATTTTTTTCATTCATTTTTATTTAATAATTGATTGTTTTCATAAAGTATATCAGAAGTCATTTTAAGCCTTGATACCCAGTTATCCCTACTTAGCTAAGGACAACTTACAAATAAGCGCCTCCTTATAAATTTCTATTCTCTGACCATGTGGCAGCGAATAGAAACAAGACAAAAGTTCAGTGTGTCATTATTAGGTGTGTGAGTGCAAAATTCTGTTATTAATTGGTTGAATTTAAGAGAAAATTTAAAAAAAAATGGCTATTAACTTCTAGTTTCTTAAAATTTATGATTGCTGAATTTAAATGTGGAAGAACATAGAGAATACAATCCTTTTTATATACTGAACCCAACGCGAGTTAAGTGTCCCTAAACAGAATATTATTTAAATGGTTTTTAAATAATGTTTTTGACATCTGATTATTCCATTTGTGAAAGGGAAGCTTGTTAAGACAATGTTCAAATATTTAAGTCTGAGTGGGTGAGGAGGAAAGTAAGGCTATATGTGGTCATCTCCATATCTGTTTAGGAAAGAGAAAGCGATATATAGATCTATAGAGAGTCTTATGGTATGTACAGATATGAAAAGTTTTACCTCCATATTCATGTTGACTGTATTTTGACCTCTTCAGAAGTATGTAACAAAAATTGATAATGAAGTATTATTCTTATTTTAAAAGAGCATAGAATGCAAGAAATGCTCCTAGATATATACGGGAATGGATTAAGGGCTTGTAGCACCCCCCCCCTCCTTTTCCTTCCAAAACAAAATATTTTTATAGATTTTAATTTACTATCAGTATGAAGAGTCTTTAAGACACAAATGTTATGTCAAATTGAAATAACAAAACATTTTATTCTTTGTTACCTTCAAGAAAATAGGTTTCAGTATTTCTTTCTAAAATATTTCTTCTATTTTTTTCTTCAGTATTTTAAACTTTAAAGAAATCTTAGACAAAATCGCAAAAATTATAAAAGTATTTTTAAAACCTTCTAAATATTCAAGTGAAAGTTAACTATAGCCATTAATTTATTGGCTTAAACAATTGAAAAGATTTGGATCTAAATCAAATTAAAAACATAACAAAAATGTCCAAGAATAACGTTCTGAAAGCGAAAAACTCTCCAGATTCTTAATTTTAAATTGAATACATTCGAATACAGTTTTTGTTAATCAAATAAAATCATAAAATTGGATTATTTTTATAATACCGCAAAATAAACACTAGAATTTTGTGGGATCAATCAATGTGCTCCAAGTTTCTTATCAATAATTAAGTTGACAACTCCCAAGAGAAAGTTATCTATTTATCTATTTGATAATCTAACTCAGCGTATTTGATAAATATGAATTCATTCTAAGTTGTCAATATTTAGGGTTCTTATTCATAAAAAGTATTGTGAATAATGTTTCATAATTTTTTATTTGTAATTTTTTTGACGGTTTATGTATTTTTGTATAGCTCGATTTTTTTACTATTGGATAAATTAAATTCATATTTATTGAATGTTGTTCTAATATATAAATAATTCCGCTCTAGGTATTGTTCGAATTTCTTATTTAACTCTTTCTAAATTGTCCCGATTACTATGTATCAAATTATGAAAGTAGGTTCAACAAAATTTTAATACAAATTTGGGCACATTTAATTAAATTTTTTAGATCTTTAAAACTTTTTGTCCTTAGTAAGCGAAGAGTACAGTTCTTATGACGAAGTTATTATCGTTATTAATACTAAATACAGATATGTTTACTTGTTGACTGCTATTGATACATTACAGGGCAGAACATTTTATTCAGTGCTTTCAAATTAGTCTCAAAATGTATTTAAAAGAACGAAAATGTGTGCCTCTAAAATATTTCTTTGATATTTAAATGAGTATTAATTAAACACAAATTAAGAAAAATTTAATTAATTGACCATTATAACCACAGGAAATATTTTTACACATGCTACACATAGTTTTTCTCACATCATCTAAAATATCCAAAAATTATTTTTTCAGTGATCTAAACTTAATTCGATAATTTTTCTTTAGAATAAAAAAACTATGTAATAAATTTTCTAGATAAGATTTGTTGCAGCAGTTTTCATTGTTGAAATTTAAGTCTATTTCATTTCGTGGTTCCATCATATTTGTAAGTCGCTTTTTTCTTCTATTTTCGATTATTATCTCAAGCAGTTAATCAAGAATTTTAATTTTTTGGTCAGGGAATGGTTGTAAGTGATTCTTTTGCTAACAAATATTAGTCTTTCTCTCTCACTGTGATTTTAAGTATAAAATAATTTTTGTACAAAGATTAGATTTGTTATGTGATATTTATTAAATGTTCATAATTTAACTTATAGATTTTCATAATTTCTAAAGCTAAAAATATTTCTTACGAGCTACTAATTAGAAAAGTGATAATTTTTCTTGCATTAAAAGTTAAATTGTCTGTTGCTGTTAAATAGTATTATTGATTTAGGCCAAATAATTACTTTAAATATTGTTGGTAACTGCATAGTTTTTAAATAGTGTTTTTTTAACCATGATATAGATGGTTTTAATTACTTTTTTATTTTCTAGATATATTTTGTTGTAATGAGACAGTAATTTTTCTTAGTTTTAAGATGAGAAAAGCTACAGCAATTAATATGTTATTTAATTGTATTATAATTTGCTTAAATTCATACTGCAAGATTAATTAAATAATGTAATTACCATGACTTAAATTAAATTCCTGCTTGACTAAGGATATATAATTTTAGTACAATTACATTTTTAGACATTTGACATTTTCGACCAAATTTAAATATAACGCAAAAAATTAAGTTTAAAACTGAAATTATTTTCAGTATTTATTATGTATCAATATTTAATTAAAATAGTCATATATTTTATATGTGTGTATGTGTTGCTGATGATATTAAAAGCACGAAGTTTTAAACTGTGGATAAAAGTAAATTGTCACACAAACCACTTGTAGTCTGTGAAAGTTTCTGTGTGTCTGTATGTGAAAGCAGAATTATCAGTATGGATCTCAGAGGTGTTTCCAGGGTGCTTTTTTAATGAGAGAGTACCACCAGAAAAAGTAATTCAATTCTGTTGTCTTCAGAAGTATTTTAAATAAGCAGGAAATGTATGAGATGGAGACAAACTTATAAAACTTCAAGACAGAGAATGGAGATGGGAAAACTAAAACTATGCGATACAATGCAAGTTTCAAAAGGACACTGAAATGGTCGTAACGTTCAGACCATTTGCACCAGATTATCCATTTTATCCCTAATCTTGTGCCTGCAAAAAAAAAAAAGATATGGCAGATGTTTTGTTAGTGCAGAAAAGTAAACATAAACTTTTCTCCAGTGAGTGAATATTGCATTATGCTTAAACCCTCCAGTTTAGTCTGAGTAAGATAGAATAAAGAGAAGGAGACAAAGCTATACAAAATGTAAATAAAACGATTCATATATTATATAAAAATACATATAAAAAAATGCGTTCAAAAATAGCTAATTGGTAACCTATCCCAATAACTGATTAAAGAGCAATTGTATAGGAATTAGGAAACAAAACTGGCATATGAGATTGAAATCCTATAAAGACTATTCCACATTGTTTTATATCATACCAACATTTCCTTGGTAAAATTATTTTAAAAATTTAGGTTAAATGATCATTCATTCATTCATATAAGCTACAACTAGTAGTAGATGAAATACCGTTACATCTATTTCATTCACAGATAGCATAACCAATTTATTCAAGTTAGAGGATATAACAAATCCCAAGAGTCATGATTATTGAGCAACTGACTAAATTAAATCTCTTTTCCATGTGACCAATTTATGATAAATAAAAAAAATTTCAAATTGAATATTTTCAATTTTTTATGAAATTTTAAAATCCTAACGTATGTGGAATTCAAATTATTTTCATTAATTTTTAAAGATAAAATTTTTTCCATATCTTCTTATTATAAAATTAATTGTTAATTATACAGGCATCAAAATAATTTTTTACGAAGTAAGAAAAAAAAACCTGAAATTGCTTTAACATTCAATTTTTTAGCTCCTAATCATCACCGTAATCTTAATACCTCATCTTGTCAATGATTTATAAACATAAGAATATAGATCTAAAAATATAATTTATTAATCTTTGTTTATAGCTGGTAAGTATTTCCAACCTAACATTGCTATATAATTCTGATTCCCCCCCCCAAAATTATAACCCTGGGGCTGAGACACAGTATATAGTGATTAAAACTGAAATCAACAAAAAAATTATACAACTGTTATATTATTACCGACAACTACTATAAAATTCAGTTTATTAAAGAAGTCGGTGCATAGCTTATGATCGCAGAAACCTACCAAAAAAATCTAAGTAAAGTTATTAAAATATCAATCTTTAGTTCATATATATATATATATATATATATATATATATATATATATATATAGAGAGAGAGAGAGAGAGAGAGAGAGAGTTCCTGAATTCATAACCATAGGTAAGTAAAATACTTATAACGAATAATTATTTGTTTAGGAGTGAGGGGTCGGAATCAATGTTGAGGAAATAAAAAGAAAACTCTTAACGTAAAGAATGAATGTTAAAATAAGTGCATACATGTATCATCAGCAAAATCGATACAGACCTGGTAGCGTCTTGTAATTAACTGTGCACGCTTTTGAAGATACCTTGTGTTTCTCGAACAGTTGAAGCAGCAACTGAAAGTTTTACAACGAGGTCCACACCATATTCAGTTGGATTCTCATCGATATTGCATTTTCCAACCCTGATTGTATACTTATTTGCACTTACTTATTCCACCTGCACTTTTCATTCCGATATGTAATGATCTTATATACTACAATATAATTAATATATATGTAATAATATTTTAAGTCTACATTAAACCCTTATTAATTTTCAACGTTTTATCTTAATTCAGCCCATATTAGCTTCCTTCTAAAATGTTCGCTAAATTCCTGATCCCATTGTGTCCAGTGTATCTAATTAATGCAACAGAAGCTCAGTAAAAATGCTTAATTCAGCGTTTTCCACTCTCCGGCTGGAGGAATAAAAAATTGCTACCCTAAACAAATTTTTCTAAAAGATATCTAAATTCGCTTTGTCTAAATCGACACGTATATCAAAATACCTATCACAATCTCATAGTATTTAAATACAGGGGAAAATATTCTCTCTCTCTCTTTTAAGCTCTTTTGCTGCTCTATCGCTGGCGGACGGACGTCAGTGTTTATTGTACATAAATAATGCCTCCCGGGATGGAATAAATGCGGACTTATAAATTCAAAGTGTCTTTTCTGTCTTCGGCTACGATTCTTTTATACTTATAAAATAATCGATAGAAATATTTTACATGGACTCGAATTTTCATATCAAATAAATTTCATTATAGGTTTTCATTCTCTTTGAGGCCGACAGCATTCTTGATTCTTTTCACGCATCTCTTTATCTGAAAACATATCAACTTCTTCGATTCGCAAGCAAAAATAAACTTCGTTTTCTTCTGTTATCTTTTCTAAAAAAAAGTAATCGTCTTGATAACCAGCACTCAGAGTCATCGAAAATTGCTGCTTTCACGGAAACAAACATTTTCTGAGTAAGAAACTTTTCTTGTCCTAGAATCTATGATAACATTCCATATTTGAATAATAGACGGAAACTAACGTTTTCGATTTCTGATTCAATTTCCTACTTTCAGTCTATATAATTTAAATATTTGTATCACCTCCGAAGATTTTGTCTCTGGCAAGTTTTACAGAATACTTTTTTCGCAAGTTGTATCGTCATTACTAGGAGTATTTGTTCTTTAGTTTTACAGGAAAGCAGCAAATTCAAAAGCACATCTTAACGCATGAGGAATAAAATTTTAGCGGATCTAAATTTATAAAGAATAGCAGCACCTTTATCATAAAAAATCTGTTCGTTCTTATTGCAATAATTCGAGCGATAATACAGAAAAACATGAAAATGAAATGAATGGTCTGATAAAATTCATAAATGCAAAGTTTCACATATTCGCAGGTGTTTTAGAAGATATTCATTTCTTTAAAATACGAAATATTAAATTCATCCTTAATGAATTATTAAATTCATATAAATGTATATATTTATATGAATTTTTATACATTTATTAATAATTATACATAATTTATATTATATAATTTATCTATTAATAATTATACATAATTTGTATTATACATTTATTAATACAATAATTAAATAATTACATTTATATTTTTATTCATATGAATGTAATTATTTAATTATTCATTAAGGAATGAATAATTAAATTCATTCATTAACGAATAATTAAATTAATGAATAATTAAATACGAATAATTAAATTCATCATAAACAATACATAATTAATGTATTCGTATTAGAAAAAATAAAATTAACTAATACGAATACATTAATGACGTATTGTTTGAAGGCAAAGAGTAGTACGGAATGTCAAAGAATATCGTAAAATTTATATGAAATAAAAATTTGTGCACCATCTTAAGAACATAGAGAAGAATGAATAAATGATTTATAAAAACCTACCAAATAAACACGAAAATTCTTGAAAATGAAATTCCAAAGATATTTTTAAATAAATACTTGAACTAATTCAACGGTTTAAAATTCCTTTAATTGTTAGCTTATATCGCAATGATGTTATAAGAACTATAAACATTTTAAAACCATGCTAATAAACATTTGTATTTTGGTAAAGCAAAGAAACTTAATTTTCTGTATTAGTGTCTAGGATAAAGACTGCGAAACTTTAAAAGTTTATAACTTACTCCTCTTACATGTCGTGTCATCGTGGGGTACTTGCTAGATAGCTTTGGCTTCAGAACTTGAGAATAGCAAGTTCGAGGTCCAACTTAATAATACGTCATGCCATGTAGTAGGGCTTGGTGCAGCATAACTCTTCTAGAGCCAAACGATCTTACAGTAATATATATGGCAACTTAGGGTAGAAATGCTGACCCAGAACTCATCTGATCTTAATTTAAAATTGTTTGGTCTTCTGTCAAAGTGAACATCGTGTTCTTTCAAATGATGTACATCATTTTTTATTTCTGACGGAAAATTATGAATTCTCATTACAATTTTAAAGAGAGAATTTAAAAAATATATTTACATCAATCAAATTTGTCTTATTCATAATTAATCCGTCTTGAAAGTATTAAACATTAATAATACAATATACACTTTGTTTTATAAAAAGTAAGCATTTTTTTAATCATTTAAGTTTTGTATTTTTTGCAGGTTTAGTAAAAGAACGAGAAATGGAGGAAACTAAAGAAAGCATTTGCAGCAATCCTGAAGAAGAGAATGAAGACGCCGTTATGGCTGAGGCCGCAGAAGTAGGAAACCTTGAGCTTTTTCAAATTTTTAGTATTATTGTTTTGAGAATATAAGTATTTGGCCATGCTGTTTACGAGAGTTTTCTTTTCATATGATTCAAAAATGAAATTTAAATATAAATAAAAGAAAGCAGGGTCAGGTAGAGGGTAGTTAGAAGTAAAGAATTGGGAATTGTTAACTACAGTATACCCAGGAGAAACTTGGAAATGAAATTAAGGCATTCTATATGTAGTCAAAAATCACTTTCCTTCTTTGTCCTGAATTATTTTCTAATTTTTGCTCATTTTAATTTGAACGATATTAAAAAAAGGGTAACCCGAACTTTGCTAAGTACCATTATTCTTTCCCTACATTCGTTATTTTCAAGCTAAGTTGCTAAGTTATATATTTATTGGATCTGTTTCATGTAAAATTCAATTTTCATTTTTGAACACTCTCAGGAAGAAAAGGCTGATGACGAAAATAGTAGTAAAGATGAAGATAAGGAAGAGATATCAGAAGAAAAGTTAATTTATGAAGATGGGAACAAAGACTGTTTAAGTGATCAAATGGATGACTCGGAGGTAAGAAAAATGAAGAATTTTGCAGATTCATATTATTACTTTTTAAAAACACTTTCTTACTCTTTCCTGTATTATTTTCTAATTTTTGATTACTTTAGTTTGAGCTATATTAAAAAAAGGGTAACCCGAACTTTGCTAAGTACCATTATTTATTCCTTACATTGGTTATTTGGAAGCTAAGTAGTTAAGTTATATATTTATCTAATCTTTAGGATATAATGTATTTTATCTATTGTTTAAATTTACATACTACAATCAGCCTATATCATTATAAAATAATTATAATGAAATCAACTACAAATCATTAGTGTTAAACTTTTTTTTGTGTGAATGAATATAAGAAATAAATTGCTAGATTTCCTGGATTTCATCATTTTATAACAGCTTCGGATCTACATATAGGAAACATGGGTGTCGAGAATCATATGCCACCGGTCATACATTCTGTAGGCCAACCTTATAGATTCTGCTAAATATACATTGGCCGTTAACTATATAACGCCAGTCAAATATTTTTAATTAAAGATTTTTTTATTCAAGCAAATATTTACATCCTTTTAAATGATATCGCAAAATTTTCTGACATTTTTCTGTAGACTTTCTCATTTTTTGTGGATTAAGAATATGGTATCTTAGCAATCTTGGCGTAGGCTTGTGACGAGGGAATTTAAATGAGGAAAATACCATGCGCAAAATTTTATTGCTTTAGTCACTGCAGTCAAACTCCAGTATGATTGTCCCAAGTTTTCCCTCTACTGAGAGATGAACTTTGCTTTCTTAGCATGAAAAAGTGAAGCAAAACCCGGTTTTTGTTTTGTTTCTACTTTTTTCTTAATTACTAGAAAGCACAAAGCATTTCCTAAATTGCTATAATATAATCGTTTGAATTAATAATTAATATAAAATAATGACATAAATAACTGAAAATACATTGAATTCTATTTATTTATCACATTTTCAAAATTATACTATCAAATTATATTATGTCTATTCATGGCCCTTATAGAAGCCCGCTAACGAAGTTAGAAATTTAAGCCGCGTTTGTGCAGTAACTTCTGAGGGTGAAGGCCCTTGAGGACCCAAGGACAGAAATCTGACTTCTTGCTCAAATGAAGATTACACTCACACATACTCGTTTGTACAACCTCTTTTTACTGGAGGACTTTTTCACACATCTCAAAGATAGAACACAAGATAAAGAACAACCAAGCCCGAACCAGGACGCGAGGCGAGCAGTTCACGGGGTAGACGTGCTACCCCTATGGCCAAGAACTTTGTTTCCCACATAGCATTAGTTTATCATTTCCTCCTCCAGAAAAAGTCGAAATAATAAAAATCCTTGGTTTGCTGATAAATTTTAAAAACTAAATACATTTCTGGCATTCTGGGAAAATAACTGTATAAAATACCTTACAAAGACTTTCATTATGTATGTCCTTGCGTAAAATTTCTTCCTTCAATGTGAAAACAAGAAATTATTCTTCCAGGAAACTGATGTAAATAAAGATGGTAAGGAAGAGGAAGATGAGCCTTCAGGATCGGCCAGCTCATCGGACGGCAACGAAGAGGTAAAGAAAAATATTCACTTAAATTTCTATTATTTCCTTTGCACTTATTCCATGATTAAAATATTTAAATAGATTTATCGGTTAATATTCAAGCTCATAAGCCTAAATTGGTAGGTTCTTTCTTCTAAAAAATAAAAAAGAATCCTCGATAGAAACTTATATCTATCACCTATTATTTTTATCAAGAACTTTATTCCCAACTAATCACTATATTCTTTTGTCGTTTCTTTCTCCAAAGAAAGTCGAGTATTATAAAATTATCAACTTGCTGATAAATTTAAAAAAAAGTAAATACATTTTTGGTATTGTGGGGAAATAACTGTATAATAACTGTATAAAATACCTTAAAGACATTCATGATGTATGTTCTTACGTAAAATTTCTTCCTTCAATGTGAAACCAAGAAATTATTCTTCCAGGAAATTGATGCGAGTTCGGAGAAGAGACCTGCCGAGGATGACCCTTCAGAGTCTGCCAACTCAGCAGAAAAAAATAAAAAGGTAAAGAAAAATATTCTTTTAAATTTCTATTAGTTCTTTTGCACTTATTCAGCGTTTAAAATATTTCAATCAATTTATTTGTTAATATTCAAGGTCCTAAGCTTAAATTGACAGGTTCTTTTCTTCTGGAAAACATATAAGGAGCAAAGTCCTAGAGAGAAACTTATATCTATCACATATTATTTTTGTCGAAGAACTTATCGCCAACTAATCACTGTATTACTTTGTCGTTTCTTTTTCCAAAGAAAGTAGAGTGTTATAAAATTATCAACTTGCTGATAAATTTTAAAAAGTGAATACATTTTTGGTGACCTGGAAAAGTGACTGTATGAAATACTTTAAAAAGATGTTTATGATATATGTGTTCAATTGAAATTTCTGCCTTCATTGTAAAATCTGAAATTTTTTCTTTCAGTTAAAAATGGATGAAAATGCAGGCTCCTCCTCGCCTCCCCCTCCTGGGGATGGTAATCCGAAACCTCCTAAGGTAAAGAATATCCATTCATTAGTTATTAGGAATTCATTTTACGTTCTAAAGCATATATAGCCTAGCACCTAAAATAAAACATGAAAATAAGCAAAACACTACAATGAACAGCGTCAGTGGTAAACGGTAATGATTTTCACAATTGGAACATTCAGGCACAAATTATTTTAAGACTTCTCTTAATAAAATTCTATTGATAATAAAAACATAGCATAAAATAAACTTATTTGTGCGTTTACTTTTACTTCTATGCTTCTATGCAATCTAGCCTGAAGCGGATTTTTATATTGTTATTCAAAGGGTCTTAAAATTCATTTTCCACTTATTTTTAAAAATAATATGCTAAATTGTTGACAAACTGTACATATCATATTTTTTAAGGCACTTAATGTAGGAATTTGTATCTCTTTATATATTTGATGTCCTCTGCTATAATCTAAGAAAGAATGGTACTACAGAGAAGTCACCCAACCTCTTCACTGATGGATAACATATTCATGTTTCTATGCTTCTTAGAATAACTGTTAGATTTAGTCAACGATAATAATAATGGTAATAAAAACATTTGAGTGAGCCAAATCTTTGTCTTAATTTGTTCGCAAGTAGAAAGAAAAGTATGACAAGTGTATCTAATATTTATTTTCACGTGGCCGTTAAGTATATAAACTGTGCATTATTCCAGAAAGAGGAATACAAATTTAAATAAAAATATAACACATTTAAAATTCATTGTTGCTGAAAATTTTTTACTACGATAAAATAAGTGGTAAATAATAAAAATAATATTAATAAATGGTAACCATTCTTTCAAACTGCCATATTGACGAGAAAATTCAACGAATGTTTCAATAATTAAATGCAAAATATAATTTCAAAATTAAAATATTAAATATAATCCCATTATTGAGAAAATGTAACGATGAGTATTGCATGATTAGTATTTTGATTTTTTTAACCTAGAAATTTTACTTCATAAATTTTGCAGCCTTTTTAATTAATTATAATCTAAAAAAATTGATGGGGGAAAACATGGGAAAAGCTTATTTTATGAAATATATTTAAGCTTTATATCATTTACCTAGCAAAAGTGTTAATTATGGAAAATTATAGATATTATTCCTTTATAAATAATTTTCTGTGATTACCGTATAAAATTAAAATTTAAGAGTAATATGTCATGGTTTCCTTTAAAGTTTATTTCTATTTTAGTTAACCAATAAAATATGAACTCAGATTTTAATTATAAAATGTTAAATTTTAGAATTAAAACCTAAAATACCTTGGAAAAAAATATTTTACTTTCGCAACCCTAACATTCCAAATATGTTTTCTTATAAAAATTGCAGATTTTGTTTTTCTTCCACAGGGGAAAGATCCGGAAAAAGGTGCTGGGAAAAGATTTTCGATTTGTAAAGTACTTTGATTTGCATCTTATTAATGGCAAAAGAAAGTATTTCTATTTGTAATGAAACTGAAATCAATTTTATTTATTCTACAAATCATTTTCTCGCTTCCTTTTGTCATCTGTTGTCTCAAATTTAAAAAAAATTGTATCATTTCAAAATTTGATTGTAAAAACTACAATGCTGTATTTTAAACTATTAATTTCTTTGAAATTTACTTCCTACTACTTAATTATAACATTTTTATTTCCAATTGCTTGTCTTTTTTGTAATATACTTCAAAACAAGTATAATGTTCTCCTTGTGCAAATAATTTAATGATTCTTATAATTAATCACAAATTCCTAATCTTGACAGATGCACATGATTTAGTATGCCTCATTTCAATCGTATGAATTTATAAATTTCACTATTTTTTTATTTGAAAAAGATTATTATTACTATTAAAAATCTGTTTTTTTATCTGTGTTGGACAAAAGCAGTTTATCTAATTATTATAATGAAAAAATAGAATAAGCAATTAATAACAAAAATAATACAGTTATATTATCAGTAAGATTGAAGATTTGATGCATATTTTTAATATTAATTTTGATAATAGAATTCAACTTTTAAAGCGAGGTCATATTTTAAAGTGTAATCATGAATTCATACTTCATTGTTACAACCTGGCATGTGGAATAATTAATAGAGATTAATCTTCCTTTTTACTTTCTCATGTACAAAAAATATTGTAAT
>JAOUZG010008502.1:907109-953207 GCA_026289955.1 Argiope argentata | reverse complement strand
AAATGTAAATCAGTTAAAATAACAGAGATTTAATGCCTAACAATTTGGCATTATCATCAACATAAAGTTGCATCTAACGATTTAATTAAAAATAAATACAACAAACATCCTTTGAAAATCATCTGGTGACCAAATGCGACTATGATTGAAATGAAGAAAGATGCGTTCAAATCATTTAAGGAAAAATGTTAAGTTTCTGTTCGAAATATTAAAACCACGTACGAAAAATGATTTTCTACTTGAAAATAATAGATTCGAAAAATAATAGATTTCCGAAATACGAAATGGCATCAAAAGATTTTATTTCAAACTACAATTTGTTTATGCGAAATTGAGGGAGGAGGTCTTCTGGGGATTTTATATACATCCCCAGAAGAGGATGGTCTTCTGGGGATAAGAATTAGAGAATTCTTGTCCCCATTGGTTTGTATGACATATATGGAGCGTAAGCATACAGTGATAAAACTATCAAACAATAGACCTTTGACAACCGGTTGTGTTACTAATGAGAATTAATGTTTAAAGAGGTTACAAAATTTTAAACATAATTCAAAACGTGTAATATTCGTCAAAAGTTGATATGCTTTTCAAATTTTTTTTAATTAAACTGAAAAATATTCATATTAAATTTTATGAGATATGGATATTTTTCAAATAAATTAATATAAAAATTTATCAAGAAAATCAAGGATGAACTATATAACTTCTCATATAAATAGGTAATGTATCTAAGTCAAAATAACTGATTTTTTTTTCTACATTTTAGATTCGTAACCAATTCGTAACTTTATTTAAACACAACCACTTAGATTAATTGAAAGATGTTAGGTTTCATTAATTAATTAATTAATTTAATTTATTAGTATCGAATATGAAAATTTATGGTATTTCGTTCATTTTGTAAATTGTTTTTTTACCAAAATGTAATATGTTTAACGATCAAACTAATTACTCTCTAACCCATTTTTTTAATGAGCTACGGGTGATTTACTGGACATTTATGACCTGTCCCCAGGTTTCCTCAAGAGGGAGTCTTTATATCTTTATATTCTACCTCTCTTTTTTCGATTGGGGGAATTTCCTACCATTCTTTTTATCATTTACGGATGAACACAATATAGGTATAATCAGGCAGTGCCATCATTTGTTGGAATAGGCTGTTTTTTTATATGATGACTTGTCCCATGTATTTTACAGTTTCAATTTATCATATACCTGTTTTGCTTACAAATTCATCACTTGAAATATTACAATATTAAACAAATATATTCTTCATTACATTATGAAAAAATGGTAAAAATCTTTAAGAAAAAATATTTTGAATCATATACATTTAATGCATCAATCTATACAATATTGTGTTGATAAGGTATCTAAAAATGTACATTGGTCAAATTCCGGTGGGTTCATCAAAAAGTTTCTTAATTCTTGCTCAATATATCAACAATAGCGAGCCATTCAGAAAAACGATCCTTGAAACTTATAAAGTGTCTTCACTTTGAAGAAGATAGAAGAATTCTAAACAAAATTTTGAGTCGATGGATATTAAAGAAGGTTTTCAGTCAAATTTTTGAAATTCTTTATGCTAGTCGGTAAGTTAACATCATGAATTATGAGGAGTATTTCAAACTGTGAAGATATTTCTGGATAAGTGTATCATATAGATATCATGACTTCCTTGTTAGAAGAAAAAGTATCCAAAACTGTTGATGGTAATAAGTGCATTGAAATTGCTCTTGTTCATGATATAGTTCGATATTTTAGCTTGTGGCATTAGCAAAGAAGAAAAGAGCAAGAAAGATTTGGAAGTAATGGAGATATTGTGTTTTCTAGATGGAGATAAAGCTGGAAAGGAATTTTTTGCTTTGTATAAAGAAAGCAGAAATAACCAAGAAACCCAATAAAGTAGCCACGCGACTCCAACCACTGTTCCGATTTCGCTAATTTTTCAGTCATATGTAATTTCGTCACCTTTAGATATGCTATCAATGGACATCGGCCCTCTTTTTTGGAAGAAATCGAAAAAACTCTGTTTCTCTGTAGAAAATCAGTGACAAATCTACCCAGTCTCAAAGATTGGACTGATTTCGAAAACTTCAATGTCTTAATAAAGTTCATGATATCTATTATACAACCAATAGCCAATTGCATTCCCCTCCCTAAATTTTACACAGAGATATAAAATCCGCATTTCATTGCACATTTTTTAAGGGATGGACAGAGGTCCCGCGGGTACAGCCCATGTGCTGATTAGGAATTTTTTTGTTTCATATCAATGTTCATGACTCCTAGGCACGTCATCAATGTTCTTCTGCCAACGTTCTTCCCATTTTGAGAGATATTTCAAAATAAAACATTAACAGGGTTTTAACCTTAATAAGTGGATAAATTTCCCAATTAATTTCGCTCTCTTGTGAAATGATGAAGCATAAGCAGAATGCGCTAACATCATTCTTCAAGAATAATATGAAATATCTCTTGAATATCCAAAAAATAACAGTGATTTAACTTACAAATTTGCATAATAATGTATATATGCGCACTGTTAAAAAATTCTAAATAATATAACTTCCATAATATAATAAAGTTTAAGTTCCAAGTTTACAAATTCAACTGTAACTTTCTGCCTCTATCATTGCTTTAGTTATACAGAAAATCTTCTATGAATAAAGACACACTCGATTACAGGATTCTTCGTTTTAAGTACTTGAAAGAAAAAAAAAGGTTAACTGAATGTGTTCAAGTATACTGCCTAATATTTTTTATAAAGTTATACTTTACAAATATAGATATGTTTACAAAACAGCTTTCAATAGGCATGTTTGACTAGATTTTGTATCAAAAATTAATTTTTTTTCTTAACATTTTGAATTTTTTTTATTTCATATCATACTAATAATATCTGTGGGACACATAGAATTAAGTTATATCATAGATAGGAATAAACAAACATTAAAAATGACGGGGTTTCTTTAGAGTTTGAATATCCCAAGGGCTAAGATTAATATTTAAAATTAAATATTATTATTCGGAAAAAATTATTGATTTCTAATTATATATCAGATAAGAGAACTGATAATGATATAGATAATTATAGATCAAATAAGAAAACTGGACACACACTAAGCGACAAACATGTAATAAAGTTTTGAAAAACTTACCTGAAGAAAATTTTCTATGATCTCATGCATTTTTTAGGCTTACTATTTTTATACAAATATTCTTGTTAATAATTCAAATAAGCAATAAAATTAATTATAACTGGTTTCTTGTACATAATTAAAATTAACTTGAAGATACTACTTGAAGTTTTCAGTGTGACATGAATTAGACTTTCGTTTTTATTTATTTATTTTAGAAAATGAAAACTTCATTCGAAATTAACTTTAAACTTTATTTTTTATTAAACTTTAAATTTTTAAGAAAACAAGTAATATAAAAAACATTTTTTAAAACAATTCCAACTTAGGTAATTAGAAAATTTTTTGTTTCAGTTACTTTTTATTCAATAATTACAATTATTGCCGTCTCGGGTCCCGCTTTACAACGGAAGGAAAGGTGTATTAACTTCTGAGGGTATGGACGCCTGAGCACCCGAGGGCAGAAGTCTGACTTCTAGCTCACATACGTCACAAACCCTATTTGCAGGGCTGACTTCATTCATTCATCCACAGATCGTAATTTAGATCTGAAACGGAGAACGATCACCTCTGACCCAGAACTCCAATGGCATTACACACCACATGGAGGACCTTATGACCACGATAGATTTAACATCCACCACACACGGTGAATCTTCGTCTGGAAGGTTCGAACTCGAAGCCCAATGGATGCGAATCTAACATCCTACTAATCAGGCCATCCAGGCCAAACAATTACAGTTACTATAAATAATTGATCAAAAATTATACTAGCAGTGAATTTTCGACACCAATTGAGGATTCAAAGCCAACTGTGGCAATGTAAAATGTGTGAATTTTCTACACCATTTGGGATAACGCAATACAGATTAGAAATATTTAATTTTCTTTATTTTGTATTATTTTAATTGAAAAGTACTTCAAAAGGAATCGGAAAAATCTATTAATTAACAATGTTTAATTTTAAATGCATCAAACATTAATAAAATAAACAGAATCATTTGAAATAATCGATCGAAATGTTGAGCCTAATCTCACTGGCATGGGAAAAAACAAACTGAATTCGTTGCTTATTTGACGGTGGGGAAATGAAGATTTTTAGTAGGGAAGTTAGTTTTTAATTAATTAATGAAAATTAATGAATTAATATTTGAAAAAACTGTATTAATATCAAACGTCATCCACTACAAGCTTTAAAAAATTTACTTGAACTAGATTAGATGTATAAAAAGTATTTTATCAACACACACACACACACACGCGCGCGCGCGCGCGCACGCATGGAGAGTGTGAGCTAACAGTAGGATTTGAAAACTACCCCCAAATCATAAGATCAGCAAAGTTGTGCAAGTATTTGATAATCACAATTATTTGCATTGTTCAATAATGTGGCTAAATATATGAAACACGAAATATTTCCCAAAGATATATACTTTGATTCAAATGCATATACCCAAAATTGTACTCTAACACTGTTTTCTGTAAAAGAAAGGAAGCTAATATGGACTGGAAATTGAATAATAAAAAAAAACCATTTTAAGGGATTTCAACAAATGAAAATTTAAAGTTGAATTCAGCAAAATATATTTTACTTTTAAATATAAAATTCATTTTTCATTTGTTGGAACAGGAGCTCCCCATACTTCTCAATAAATTAGCTGCCAGGTCTAATGATTTAATAGTTTTGATTTTCCAACGCATATTTAATTGCAAATATCTTTAGAAGAGCAAACTTGATCTGAAACGAATACAGAAGGTTTTTATTATATTATATATATATATATATATATATATATATATATATATATATATATATATATATATATATATATATATATATATATTGACGGTATTGGAAGACCTCTGTAGCTTAAATTATCAGTCGTAAAGCCCCCAAATTTTGTACGGGGCTATTAATGACATGTAAAAAAAGAATTTGCAAAAAAGTTCCAAAAGTTGCCTATAGGGGGAAATGTGGCGTTTTACCCTTTTAGACAGCTAAAATTTTGTGCCAGTATTTTGAGTTATGAAAGGGAAGCGTCGCATTGAAAATCATTTCAAGTATCAGTTGATTTGTAAAATGCGTCTCACTTTAAACACAGCGAGCGTTACTCGTGAAATATATATATTTTGTCTTTTGTCCTAGTGTGTGTGTGTGTGTGTGTGTGTAAGCATGTATGAATGCAGAAAAATTTCATTGAAAAATAAATATGTAGAATATATAATATTTTCTATTTACTATGCCTTTTAAATTCATTTTAAACATAATTTGTAAAGATTATTTCTATAACTGTAACTACATTCAAGCAAATTTTATTGTTTCATCAAATCCACCGTTTACATGCTTTTGCCATTGTTAAATATGTTAGTTTTTTTTTGGCAGTAATAAAAATAATACTTTAAAAAAGTTATTCAGTAATTATAATATATTATTTAAGCAAAATTGATTCCTCAAACTTTATTTTTCTTTAAATCCTTATATCAAAACACAACTCCATAGTTTTTTCTCCTTAAAAATGTACTAGAAAGCAACAGCAAGCACATGATAATTAAATGGACATGCTTCAGCCAAATGAGGCAATCATAAATCAAAAAGACTGCTAATTTATTTAATAGAGAGGTAAAAAGAAAATGAAGAATACATTTGACTTATGTCAAAAATATAAATCTGAATAGTTATTTGAAAAATCTTCTTTCCATATTTATTTGAAAAATCTTTTAAGATACATTTTAAACGTGGTAATATATATATTTATGAAATTACTATTATTAAATATTTTTCCATCGTCATACTTTTCTCACAAATAATGCAATATATTTTATACAAAATTGCATTAAAATATGACGATAATAGCTCAATAACAAGTCTTTGGAATCAAGTCTGTACCGAGGTGGCATGTGTCTTTGGCAAGACCTCCGAAACTGTGCTCTCTCCACACTAAATGTACCTCTTTTATTAGTTTTTACTTTTTTTGTGACCTTCTGTATTTTTTAAAAAAATTCTAATAAAAATGATAATTTCTTGAATAAAAATAATAAAGATATTATTAATAAAAACGATTAATAAAACGGTTTAATAAAAACGATATTTTCTTGAAATATAATACTCTAATTATTTTGAATAAAAGTATGCCCGCAAGAAATCAAATTTCCCACTGTAACGAGAAAAATATAAATCTTCAATACTTTCTAAAAGACTGAAAGTATAATAAAATCTCTATTTTATTACTGACAGCTCTTTAGAGTTGGTATTTGCATAATGCTTAATACAGAACACCTTTTCTAAACGTACTAATTTTTTTAGCTGCCTGAATTTTGGTAATATTTTACGAAGTGTAAAAAATTGTAAGGATAATCAGCAAGCAAAGAACTATTTATAAACCTAAAAGATAAAGTTGATCTGGTTGAGTTTAGGACATTGAATATATTTTATAACAAATATTCTGTAATACATGATGTCGAAAACTCTGTAATATATATTATAAATTACTATATGGAAATATTACATGCATTTTTAGAAGAGTAATATAAAAAATACATTTATAATTGAATTTTGAGTAGTATTTTTTATCATGGTATAACCAGCCTACAGTTATTTTTAGAATAAGGCTGATAATTTGAGAACTTTTTAAATCACGTTGAAAATAAGGTTCTCAGAAAAGGTGTTTCTGAATACCTTATTAAAATTCTGGAATAAACTGAAGAAAGAAATATTAACTATATAGCATTTTTTTGTTTCAGTTAACATAAAATTCATGACAAGGACATTGTACTATGTATGAACATGTCGAGCATGTTAACACCAGTATTATGAACTTCTTTATGAGCCATTACACATCCTATGGTCACTTCTGTTTTTATTTAATGTGTTAATAATTAGTCTCTTTTGGAGACCAGTTTGCTTGGAATATTGATTATCTGGTTGTTCCACAATTAATAAGAAATCCATTAAACCTTTCGTGTTTAGTAAAACTTAAGAAGATAAATTTAATAAAAATTTAAACTTATACAACATAGATTTTTTTTTTCGGTGCTTTCTTGCGAAATAAAGCATTTTAACATAAAATAGTTTGAATTCAACACCTTCATAGGGCTAAACTGAAATAATAGTTGAAAAAATTACAACAAATTTATTATATTACAAACTAGATATAAATATCATTTGATGCTTTGAAAAACTATATGATATAATAAGGAATAGAAATTAAATTTTCCCAAAAATATCAAGTAAGAGGTTTAAAATATCATTTAAGAGTTAAAAGCTAGAATTTTTTAAACCTACATTTTGCGAAAATTGTAATTTCTTTTTCTTTTTTCTTAATTCAAGTTCCAAAAAGAAAAAAGGAACCGATTTGTAACGATCGCAAAATTAAAATGAAACTGAAAATCTGTAATTAGAAACCAAAACAAAAAAAAAAAACAAAAAAAAATACTCATATCTTATTACAGAAAGAATCAAATTAGAATTAGAAGATGAAAATATTTCAGGGCGCAAAATTTATTAAAGAAAATAAACATCACTTCTTTCGTTGTACAAAAATTGAAAAAAAAAATGATTTCAAACGAGTAGTATAACCTCAAAATGGTAAATAGATAGGAACCATAGTCTACTTCACCTCTCCTTGTACCACCACACCCACTATCACCAACCCAAGCTCCGTAGCTTCCTTCGTCACCCGCAACAGATGAAACCTAATAAGCGAACATCCCACATCTCCTTCAAGCCAACTCCGCCATCAGATGTGCTCCCCAAAAAACAGTATCCCCTCTAGCAAGATTTTTTTCTCTTTCTTCCCTTTGCATTCTCTCTTTTGTCCGCGTCAGTCACTCCCTTCCGCATCAGCGAGAAATCAAAGATCTATTTACTTCCCCATTCTCGATATTTTCCCATTGAACTGGCGGTGGTCCTTTGTACCGCGTCTGTTTGTCATTATTTGGTTGAGAGGTTATTTCCATTCCCTCCTAATTCAGCCTTAAAGCTCCTACCTGACTGCACGCTTTGTGTGAGTGAGCACGTGCGCGCTCATGAACGATATTTCGGACATCTTCCATAATCCTGCGAATGGAACCCATTAAAAATGACTCATTTTACTTCCCTATCGTCTTACCCTTTATTTGAACAGTCTTTAGAAAGGGGATTCCCCAACGGATTTCGGATTTAATTTTCATCCTTTAAACATCTAATTCCTAAGTTGACAATGGGACATAAATGGTGCAGATTAGTTTCATATTTTTCTTCCCTCATCATTACATAGATGAGATTATCCAGTTTGCAATATCCTATATGCTTTCAGTTTTTTTTAGGTTGATTTGAAAAATGGGCAAGAGCTTACTTTCTCAACACGTCTTTGCTTTTTCAATATATATATATTGATCGGCAATCCTTTTATAACAAATTTTACATATTCTTTAGTCCTATACACAATAGCAAAGCATTCTTTGTTATGTTCATCTGGATATCAGGCCCTTTAGTTTTAAACTTAATGTTATAAGTGATACTTAAACGCTTTAGAATTTCCCGATATTTTGAGAAGGAAACTGCAACCCTAATATTATTGACTGCATTTTGCATATATTTTGTAGTTGCCGATTTAATTAGCAAGTGTCTTGGTTATCGTTTTTATTTATTCTCTTTATTCCAATTATCTATGTAGATTACTTATTTTCAGAATAAATTATGAATAAAATATTGATTGTTTTACCACTTGCTCCTCTGTACAACTCTAATTTTCTGAATAACAATATGTTATTGATACAGATTAATTTATTTAATCAAAAATCTACAATAGTAAATATTTCTTTGGTTTTATGGAAGAAGGATTATTCAAATTATACTTAATAGACTTTGAAAGTTTAAACACTTACATAATATTTCCTGTTTTATTCTGACACAAATAAATTTTCTTCTATTCAAAATCAGTAGAAAAGGGACTTGATTGGGCGAGCAAATGGGCAGAATTTTTAAATTTAAAATGCAAGAAAAGAGAAAATGCAGCTACGGTAAAGAAAAATATGCATATTAAAATATTGAGATCTTAAACTTTTCAAAGAATGGAAAGCGATCCTTATTTTATTTTTTTATTTTAGTCATGTTTTCACTCCGAAAATTTTTACTTTTCTTCTTTATAAACGTTTCATAATTAGCAAGAGTGTTTCTTTGTTATGCGTTACACTCACTGTTTCATAGCATTTCCTTTCATATCTTATTTAAAGTTATTGTAATTATTGATTTTAAATAATTTAAAGAGAAAACCAATAAATTCCAGTTTTAAATCACGAAAACAATCACTTTCGATGTAATGCTGGCATTAGATGGATCAAACATATAATTTCTTTATTGTTTCAACCATCTAATTTTCTGAATAACAAAATATGTATTTTTAAAAATGTTTTCCACGTGATAATTTTGATTGCATTTGGAAACGACACAGCTCAGCAAATCTTTCTTTAATCTATAATTAAAAAAAGGGGGGTTATAGGCATTACAACAAAGCAGTTTCCTTCAACTAACCCTAATAACGTTTTTAAAGACAAGCATAATCTTTAAAATACCCTAGTATACCCTAGAATCTTGAAAGTAACAATAAAACTGGATCTTGTCTGATTTTTTTTGGAACAATTCATAGATAAAAATGGTAAAGAACGCTATTTTTAATATATATTTCAACTGTAAAAGATAATAAATTTTTAAACTCTCTTTTCCCTGTAACTCTCTTAAGGACATAATTCATTATTTAGTACATAAAAACAAGTTGAAAATGGAGTAGAATATAAAATTTCATAAGCATTTATATTTATTATACATTAATCAGAGGGGATTAAAGTCGTTTAAAAAATGATTTTTCCCCTTTTGAATAGAAATTAATGATAAGAACTGTATAATGTTTAGTTTAGTTACATTAATGTCCCGTTTTAAAGCAACCACTTTACTAGGGCTATTTTAAGACGGACTTCGTCATTTTCAACAGCGGTCAGATGACGAGGACAACACCTAAACTGGTAATCCTCTCTCCAAAATTTCACTTCCCATCATCGGGAGGAGATTTGACCCCAACGAATTTAATGCGACCCAGACATGCTTACACGGCAGTTCTTTAATGGAATTGGGTCTCTAGCCTGAACCTGGTTTGGTTCAGGTTCAACACCGAATTATTGGGTTGCCACCTGACCACCATGGCGCGAATCAGAAAACAAATTTTAAAAATCCCCATGGAGCAATAGTTTTTTTAATTAGAATAAGTTGTCTACCTATAAAAATTTAAAGGATCAAAACTTTTAATTCATTTATTAATTTAAAATTAATGACACTTGGAGGTCTGCTCTATTAAATGGCAGTATACTTAAGCAATTTTTTAAAAAATATTATCTTCTTTTCTTCCTTCAACTTACCGCAAATTCCCAACACCCTTTAAATTTCCCTTTCCTACTTTTCAATGCTTATATATAGAGGGCTACACTAAATTGACATTTAATACATTTAAAACAGTCAGAATCAGTCGAAATGTTTATTTATATGGGATTTAACGTCGAGGTAATTGTCACATAAAACAAAAATTGCCCAATTAATTACTTTTAATTAAATATCATCATATTTACTGAAAAATATCTCATTTTAAGAGTAGACTGTATATATATATATATATATAACTTAACTTAATGTGAAACATTCTAATTAAATGCACTGTATAGCCCGATATTACAACAGGCTCTCATAGTATAAAAAAAGTCGAAGATCACTAACACACATACACATGCGCACACGCACGCATGCTCAATAAAAATATGTTAATAAAATTCCCGAATTGATTTCTTTTTAAATATTCATAACTAAAAATATTGAATAATAATTTTTTGTACAATACAAGCAATAATTTTTAAATTTTAATTATACACGAGGTTTTCTAAGGGAAGTTATTGCTTGTTTTATTAAACTACTTCAGTTAGTAGCGCTACAAATGTATGTCTGCGCATGTAGAAGTATTAAAATGAAAATTAACCTTAAGTTATGCGTATTTATGAAAAGTATTTTTAAAACTGTATTTGAATAAAATTTGAAATAAATGTATTTTAAGCATATCCGTTTAATCTAGACATTCGATGAAGTTTTTTCAGACTCCAATAGGTGAGACTTACGCTCGTTTGGGGGGCCTGATGCTAAAGTTCTCGGGGATACTCAGAAAGAATCAAACATATGAGCACACTTTGAAAGTAATTTCGACTTCTAAGATAAGGTTATACATTAATTTTGAATATTTAAACAATTATATAATAACTATTTCTAATCATAATAATTTAGTTTACAATTTTTCTACGGTTTTATTTTAATTACCTAGTTTATTGGTTTAATTAATATCTGTTATAATTAATGTAACATTAACAACAGTTGAATTTATGAAATTTATATCTACAATTCGAATACGCAAATATTGTTGTTGTAGTTGTTATGACTTATGGCACTTGCCATGAACAAGCCCCGCTGATGCATCAGCAGATTTTAAGCCGAAGATATACGTATCTTGTTTTTTTTACAAGTAGCGCCATCTAGGGCCGAGAGTACGACTTAGCTACACACACGTCACAACCCTTTTTAGGGGGCGGACTACATTCACGCAAATTCATTCATACATCTGAGATCGTAATTTAGACCTAGAACAGAGAACGATCACCTCAGACCCAGTGCCCCCAGCGATATTACTCTCGATATGGAGGACTTTCTGACCACGAACAGATTTAACGAGCGCCAATCGCCAAGCAATCGGGGAATCTTTTGGCCGGTGAGCTTCAAACCCGTAACCTAAGAAGTACGAGTCCAACGCTCTACCAACCAGGCCATCCCGACCTATACGTAAATATATATATTATTACCAAAATAACTTATTATTCATAGAACAAACGAAAGGATTTTTTCTAGCAAAATTACTTTGATTATAATTATCGAATTAATAAATATTATACTCGGCGAGTATTTAAGATAAAAATAATAATTAATTCAATTTTTAAAATGAAATACCACCAGATGTTTCCTTAAATATGCCATAAAGAAATAATGATAAAAACAAGAAATGCAAAATTTAAATTTTCGTATTAGTACAATTGATGAGCATTTCCTTTTTCCCTTTTGCTCTTCTTAATGTGCCACATTCTATAAAAAATAATTTTATTTCTCCCTTTTTCAATCATTTAAGCTTAAGTTTAAGACCATGAGATCATGCTAAAAATTGTTTAGAAAAAGTAATTCATAAAATATTTAAAAATAAATCGATGACAGGAGACAAGTTTGGATCATTCCCCAAAAAGTCCCTTCAAAAAGAGAGTGAAACTATATTAATTGGTTCAAATGACCACGAAAAATTAACTTATTTTCAGACATCTAAAATATTGCCTTTAAAATTTGTCCCGCGACACCATTTGAACAGAGCATTATAAATGACATTGAGTTCTGTTATATATAAATATCAATTTCAAATCAATTAATTGCCAAATTTGAGCCAATTAATAAATAATAAGTTATTCCAATACATTTAAAATAATTATAATAATTCATTAGTTATAATAAATACAAAAATTTCTTTTTAGTTTTTGAAACGCTTTGTAGAGAGTAGTCCTAAATAATCATGCTTAAAATTATACGAAACCAATACATAATGCATCAAAGAAAAACTATTACAAATAATTATAAACTAATTATAAATAAAATAGAAAATCAAAATAATTTTTCCCTAGATTTTTCCCAAGAAAATACTTTTATTATATTAGATATGTCAATTCTATTATCTTAAATATTATAATTCTATATCTGTTCATTATTTTAGATACATCAATTTTATATCTATTCATTATTTTAGACATATCAATTCTATTATATTGTGTTTTCCTTACGTTCAATAAAGTTTTGCAATTTAATTTGCCTTCTTACATTGAACTTCCTCAGGAGTATTTTACTCTTTTTAAATACAGAAAATAATATCTCTGCTAATGAATTCGTTATGGGAATTATTATCAACATAATTTCAAAATTTTTTTAACTATTAGAGAGGTTGATGATAGTACTTCCGAGGTTTTGTACATTTAAGTTACTAAATTGTTTTCTATTCTTCTTTATGCGCAATAAGAACTATTAAAATTGGTTGTCAAATATTGTAATACATCAATATCATAAATATTTCCTAGTTTATAAAAAAAGTATTCTTTTCTTCTCCAGATTATTAAAATAAAAAAAAAATATTCTTAATTATTTCCATAATTTTTATTCCTTCTAGTTCTGCCATTAAATTGCCACAAATGAGATTAAAAATATAAATGAACTTTTCCTGAGAAGAACATAACTTTTCAGTATTCTTTTCCGTGTATTTCTTTGATGAATATGATCCTTAAAAGTTTTGTTACGAAATTCGCTTGCTCACTTCTATATTTGAAAGTTCATTTCTGATTTATAAAGTTTCCTATTGATTTCACTAAGGAACCTCTTTGAGAAAATATGCGTTAAACTAACTACAGTAATTTATTTTTTGCATTTATTGTTTACAAAATGGCGTACCAAATTATTATCATGGTTAATTTGGTACCTTCTTCACTTAAAACATTTTCTTCAGTTAATCTACCACTTTATCTGCACTAGGTTATTTTTTCTGATTCTGATTATTTTCTATTTCTAATAAGACTTCTATTATTTTGCTTTGTATTGTTATGTTTTTTTTCTTCTTTCTTTGGTCATTATTTGTTTTGTTTTCAAAACCAACTTTTAAAGCAAATACTACATCAGCCCTATCTCACGAAATTGTGTCACATAATTTTTTAATAGTAAGTGATTTTTCGCAATTCTCCGAATTTTATTTTTATTTACCAATGGTAAGTGAAGGCAGACAAAAAGACAATTTTAGTACAAAAGTAAGCTAGTGAACAACTGTAATACATAAATTATAACACAACAGCCTTCTGCGGCAAAATTGCCTGCAATATTTAAAGAACAAGCATCGTACGGTATAAAATTTGTATTTGAACTGTGTTCTTTAACTCGTACATGAATTCCCAAGACTTTTTTCTCTGAAAAATTTAATGCTTAGGTTTTTCTTCTATTAAATAATGAAATATTTTATTTCCCATATATGATAAAATGCTCTTAAATATGAATGAAAAGAAAAATACTTCATGGATTTAACACTTTATTTTCATTGGAATTATCACATTATTCCTATTAAATCTGTGGAAAACATTCAGTAATCTGATATCAAAATCATTACCAAGATTGAAATGAAATTCATGATCAAATATGATCAATTCATGATCAATCAGGATTTCATTCATCAAATGAATGAAAGCATTATGAATTTATCGTGAATAATAATTAAAAAAATTACTTTGAATTTAAATGAAGGCAATTATTATTTTGCAATCCATTTAATGAAATAGTGAATATAATGTTAAATATGAAAATCTTTAGATTTTTCAGAAAAAAATTTCGATTTTATTTCTTGGGGAGTTTTGTGAGCGTTGTGCAAATATCGAAAAGTAATTTCATGAGATATTTTCAGTCAAATACTATCCAAATGCTCATTGATAAATTAATTTAAACTAATCCTTTTGCTTCTATTCGGCAGTGGAAGAAAAATTGTTTTCAAACGATAATATGAAACGCACCACACTTATGAATTTAAATCCAGAGTGAATAAGATCGAGAAGACATCAAGATCTACGTATATCACATTGCTATATCGGCAACAAATTTCTGCTTTGCAGCATTGTTCACAGATAACAAAATTCTTCTCACTTGTCTTTGAAAAAGTTAAACGAATGAATGGAAAGAGTCAAATGAAACATATGGTCATGACTAGGAAAAAAAATCCAAATAATGGAAATGCACACATACACACAAAATAAGAAGTTCAATAAATAGTTTCAAAAATAAAGAAATTCGGAAAGTTCATTAGACATAAAAATGATTAAAAAAATACTCAGAAAACGATATTATTACATTTATCAATATCTTTTACGCTAAAAGACTAAAAAGAATTCCTAAGGAGGGGAATAAATTTTAATAAAATTATTTACATCAATCATTGATTCCCAGAGTTTTAACACGGTTTTTCTTTTTCGCTAGAGGCATCGTTACTATTATTAAGGGGATTGCCTTATCGGATAAAAGAGGATGTATGAATAGAGTTTTAGACACACACAACAAAATCCTTTTCAAAAATAAAAAAAAAGTTCCATTAAGGGAGCCTTTTCAGCCCCAGAGCTCTGGCATGCATCTAATGCACTTAGACTTTAATCCGCGCGTAGGCTTTAATCCTATTATTAGCGTGATACTACTGCATTCAATGGTTAACTTAGAGCATGGATAATTCTTGCTAAAATTAGAATTTATTTCAAATATATTTATCAAGGCCTTGTCAAATTGTATTTTGGTCCAAACAATTTTGATTATAAAATAAATAGTTTCTGCTTTATATTGCACTAATAAAAGCATGTTTTAAAGAAAAAAATTTTAATTTATAAATTTTTTTCAAGTTCTTAATCATATCTTTGAATGTGAAAATTTCATTAGTTTTCTTCATTATTATTATTTTTTTAATTATTGTAAACAATGCACTTCTGGAATGAATTAACGTTTATTTTTTTTATTTCATAGCATTTTGTTGGATATCAAGTTGACGGATCGCAGTTGGTTATTTTTTTGGTTTTTGAATAATTTCCATCGTCAAACCCAAGAATTTAAGTTTTAAATCATAGGAATATTTGTTCATCTTTAAAGGATTGTCCAATTCTAACATTTGAAATAATAATGCAGTGCTTCATTTTATTTTGATGTGTGGCAAATAACTTCAAAGAAATAAGTGTGCCTTAAGATTCCTGTGTATGCATCAAAAATATGTACAACTTAAAAATCTGTTAATTTTGAAGCCAAACGGTAAAATAATATGTATTTCTGACAAGAAACGTTAAATTACAAAGTTTGAAAGGAATCAAAACATCATTAACTATATCTATTGAAATCATGACATGGTGTCAGAAAACTTGCCTTGATTGACAAAGAAAAACAAATTTCCTTTCAAAATACTATCACCATGTGAGTAATTATAAAAGAAGATATTGTAATAATTATTTGTAGTATCTTCTATTGTATAAAAGTGAAAATATTCGCCAAAAGTAATATATAGGAGTTCAAAAATTTAAAAACAATAAATTTACTACTCGGCATTCTCCGTATTTTTTAATAATATCAATTTATTATTTGCAGTATTAAAAGTGAAATCGGTCGAGAGTATTGTCTTCTCGAATTTCTTTTTTATCTACACAATATAGTGCATCCTGTGCTGATTAAGATGGATTAAGGTATATGCATTTATAATTTTAATGCCGACACAATATTTAACTTTTGATATACTAACTCACATGTACAAAAACAGATTAAAAAGGAACTGTTTTTGATAGAATTTGTCAAAAATATGACACCGATTCACAGTTTGATGCTAAGATTACGTAATGGTATTCACTCATTCAGCTTGTTGTCATTCAACTACAGCATTCGATTGTAAACTAATATATTTAACGACAGATAACACGTTTATAGCTTTGATACATGATTTTATACAGATCTAAGAATTTGATAATAAAAACGTATATGAAGTGTCTTTTAACCAGCTCGTCGTGTTACTGAATTACAGCGTTTACAAGCACACGTGCAAACAACTCTTCTATCGGCGAGTTTCACCCCAAAATTTTATAGAAATCTACAATTTTCTTTCAAGACAGGCCAATGCATTTTATACGAATACCCTTTTGCGTGTTAGAACCTTCAGTATCCTGAAACACATCGATGTACATTAATCTAATTTTTTTTCGGACATGCAAGTCATTCAGACAGTAGTGCCCCTTATAATCAGGAACAGAAAGTAAGACCCTTCAGAAAAAGTAGCTTATTTCAATGGAATTTTCATATAGCACACTTAGGCTAGGCGCATGCATGGGAGTCGTCCCTGAATGAAAATTTTAGTCTAGTTGAGTGCTCCGTACCATTTCATCCCAGCTTAACTGTTTAGCAAATCAAGCAAAAAGTATTCTACGGATTTCCCATAGTCCTTTAAAGCTGTAGGCCTCCCCTGACGGTTATGGGGGAGTGTCCTACTATTTCAGTCCCTTAAAGCGTCCCGATTCTCAGTAGGGATGAATCGTTGAATTTCGTGACATGTGGTTGATGGAGGGGTGAATAGCAGTTTTTTTTTTTTTTTAAATAAAAGAGACAGGTGGCCGCTGTATCGGTGAAGGGGAGCATTCATCTTTTGAGGAAGGAACACATCCAGCTGCGGTGGCTCGGAAAAGAAAAGGGAAGCTGTAATATTTTGATCAGAACCGATCAAATAAGAGAGTAGCGTAACAAAATAGTTCTTTTATTTACTGATTTCTATAATTAAAAAGAGCTTGTTCTCATCAAGGTTAAAATTATTTACAAAAATCAAATAACAGTTCAATCAAGAAATAGTCCCTCGATTAAATCGAAGAATAAATCACCAAAAAATCGCTAACAGGCAGTTAGCTGTAAACGGTTACTCCAGGATCGCTCCAGAGATCCACCGACCTTTATCGGGTGGACTCTTAAACACAGAATGTCGAATCATACGGAGGTTTTCGAGAAATCAGAAAAAACTTTTCTGTACTCTTTTCAAATTCTTCTCCGAAGACTTTATCTCCTTTTCTCTTTGAGGAAAAAATTATTTACTAACCTGCGGTCTCCCATTTGTGAACTTCAGTTCCCTATAACTGCTCGGCAACGCTTCCTCAAGGTCCTAAACTCGATTGAGAGGGTGTCTGTTGAGGATCCATCTTTGTGGCCGACTGTCTTTTGAGCACATGCCAATTATAATCTATTCACTGCTACCACCGATTAAATGCTGCAGCTAAGAGCGTCAGCATTTAAGTGTTCTTTCCCTGCCTTGTGTCTCATCTCATATCAGAAAGGTTATAATTCCAAAGCCAATCGTATCAAACGTGAATTCGATCTGGCGTTTGAATTCAATCATACCAAAAGATTATGGCCAGTTTCCTGACCATCTAAATAGTATGTTAATTTTTTTAAAATCATGTAAAGACTGCATATTTTCTTTCCATTGTATTATATTTGTTTTCAGAGTTCATTTTTTAAAAACTTAAACACAGAATGGGATGTTCTGGTTTGGCTATGAATATCTCAACTTGTTATGAGTAGCCTGAGACGAATTCAGGGAATAATTGTATAAATTAATAAATTTCAATAAATAATATAAATTTCAGCATAATTTTTTTTTTGAAAACTCCATGCATCCGTATGCAAGCAAGTCACTTCATCATACCTTCACTTTCCAACAAGATAATCATCCAAAGCACCCATTCCAGCACATCCAGAGTCGGTTCTCGTCATCAGGTGTCCCCCCTGAATTCGCCAAGTCAATCCCTAGATCTTAACATTAACAGGGTACGGTCTTAGCTGAACAGTCGTTTTGTCGGAAAAAATTCTAATGAAAAGTTCTCAAAACTGGAAGACGATTTCTCTGCTTCATTAAAACTTTTTAACTCTATGCTTCATAGGAGCCAAGTGGTTATTGACGCCAAGCAGTTTGTCACCAAGTATTAATATATAATTGCTCATATTTTTGTCGATTCCGGTAATATTGTACACTTTCAATGCAAAATTTTGCTTATTTTGAATAAAATAAAATTTTCAATTTCAATTAATTTTTTTGGTCTTAGAGTTATTATTGGCATTTGCCTCAAATACTGAAAAATACACATTGCACGAGAATTTCAACAAAAAGCAACGAACCAAAACTTGTGAGCCTGGGTTGGCAACTTTTCTTAAGGTTGGCACCTTAACATTTTGGGACCGATGCTCTGTATAAAACCTTTCAAATTAAATTTTTCCATTGAACATAAAAGTTTTTCAAAATATCTTCGGCTGTGGAATGGTTCATTAAAGTTGTAGCCACATACCTAGTTTTAGTCCCACTTTTCTTCTCCATCCCGAAACAAAAAGCATACATTCATTTGATTCGTGTCAAGGATTGATTGAATGTTCATCAAATATTAGATCATACACATTAAATTCCTTATGAAGTTTGAAGTCCTTCTGAAAGTCGGACTATTATATAATGTCATCTGAAATCGTAGACATTTCATAATAGGAGTTTTTTTTTTTTAATTAGTCACGGGAATCGAAAATATGAATAACTTCACCTATATTTTAATTACCCAAAGAAAAATTTAATACTTTTCTGGGGGCTCGAGTACAGTAAAATAAAATTCAAAGTTTTCAATGACTGTGGGACCCTGTTTTACTTGTAACCTGCTTTTGTTCTTCGTCAAGAAAAGCATCGAAAAATTTGTACCGTTAGAATATTTGCCTGAATTATGGGAATTTTACATCTTTAAGCTCTCTGGTAGCCGAATAATAAATATTGTAATTTTCATTTCTCAACAAAATATCAGTTTTTAGATGGATCAATATTCAGCTGAAAGCCTTTTATATATGAGATATGACATTCTTGGATCGATTTTCAAACACTGGTAAAGATTTACAGGCAAATTAGCCGGTAAGTTGTTTGCATTTTAATTGCTTTCTTTTGAACATTGTTATTTATTTGATACAAATATTTTGACAAACATATAAAAGAAAAATGGACACATATTCTTGGCTATAGCTTTGCATTGATAAAATAAAAGTATTTTATTGTTTATTGTGTTATAATGAATAAATTAACCAAATGAAATATCAGAAAAGCATCTTGCCGAATACAGCTTTAAGAAACGTCTCGAAAGGCAAATGCTGCTTCGACTTTCGATGCAAATACTTTCAACTAATCCCTTATTATCTTTTTTTAGTCACCAAGTTACGCAACTGACAACGGATGATTATGCTGTCAGTTGAGTCTGTACAGAAAATTCCGTCTCCTTTTCTCGTAAGAGAAGTAACTTCAAACAAAGACAGTTAAAAACAAGTTTTATTGAAAATATAACCAGTTTTAAATTAGCAAAAATTTTCACAAAGTACATCAATGTATATAAACAATTAGCAAGATCATGTGCTTTGACATGTTTTTCACTATATAAATATCGATTCAAAGTACACAAAGCAAAACATAACAAAAATTCATGAAAACTGGGAATTGCAAATTATTGCTGCTATTCAAAGGTGAAAAAAATGAATTTACTATTCACATAACAATCATTTTAATAAAAGAGATCACAAAATACGGCAGAGAAGGTCATACAAGAAACATGACCATGAAAAGTAGTGAATCCACCACCAATATTAATAAGCTTTGCATATCCGAGTTGATCACAGTGTAAAGGAGTATACTTTTATATGGCATAAATTATCGTTGAATTAGAAAACATTAAAATTTAAAAACGAAAGTAACTGAAATGGTCCCAAAAAAGTATCAGAAGAATCTTAAACGAAGAATTACTGATTTACTTGAAAAATATATAGCTTTCATCAAAGCCCTGTCTTAAATTTAAAACTTAACAAATAAACAAAAATAAGAAAATGACCACCTTATTTTAGTTATCACATAATGTCGAATATCCTTGACTAGCACTTGCACAATATATACATACGTTTTAAATATTAATATAAAATCTGTTTGGAATAATTTTTATAGAAAATTTCGGAAGGAAAATATGAAAAATAATTTTCAGAACACTTAATATTTTTAGACTAGAATAATAAGAAAACAAAAAGTTTAATATAGCCATAAAGTCTAAAACAAGTTTGTTACAGCAACTTACTTTTCTGGAGAAAAATGGCTGCCAGAGAGAGGGGAGGGAATCCAAGACACGATATATAAAACAAAGTACACTTACCATAGATCAAAAGAATTCATATATATTTATGTTTTCAAATGGATAATACTCACAAGTGAATCCCTCTCCCCTTTCACTACATATAGGGAGAAAAAAAAGAAAACATTAATCAATCCTCTCTGAAGCAATAAACCCTAGCAAGAAGAGAAACTTTACACCTTAATTCAATTAATTACACAAAAGAAAGATAAAAGTGCAGATATATGTACAAAATGATTCCAAATAAATGTCATATGAGAAAAGGAAAATCACAGAAAAAAAAAACCAAAGAATAATTATTAGAGTGCACCTTTCTAAATATATCGCTAAAAACATTTGTGCTTCTCTTAGTATGCCACTAAATGAGCATATTACAAAAAGAATAAATATTTTATTATTAGAATTTCTAATAACTAAATCATGAGAGATTTAAAGAATCTAATTTTGTATTTCATAGTATAGCTGTAGAATCACAATATTAATTCATCAAGGTACTAAAGAGTTTATAATTCAGATATATTTTACTCCTAAAAATTCTGATTTAAGTAATTTCACATTTACAAAATATATCTTCCACTTCCCTTTTTAGAATTTTTTTCAATCTAGTTGTGATTATGCTTGTATTCATATGAACTGAAATAAAATCAAAGAAATTTTTCCCAAAAAAATTAATTTCGTAACATTTTTCATTTTTGGATTCTTGGTCTTTTTTCCATGAATCAGAAACAATCTGACAATTCTTCAATTATCTGTATTTTCTCAATAGTACACAGTATGTTATCTTATTACTCAGATAACAGAATTAATTACCATAACAGGAAATTCTTCTCACAGCTAATTTATAACAGATGTGAAAGCACTATATATGTGAAACTGCTATCTTTGTGCTGTAAAAAATGAGAATAAACCAATTTGGCTAAAGAATCATAAGAAAGGTGATAAATTGAACTTCCAGGCATTCTCTTGCACAAAATAAGGATGATTATAAAGGTATTTTTTTACCACACATGATATGCATGCAAACTTTAATGTTTGCACCTCAAAATACTCTTATTCCGGAAAAATTAAGAGAAGCACAAATACAACATAAAAAAAACATGCATTATTACAGCATGAACTTTGCTCAAACTTTCCAATTTAGAAAATGTTATTTCAAAGTAATCTGACAGCCACACATTGAATTTATAAAATAATGATTTAAAAAAAAACACCTAAGCCTATATACCTTTTCAAAAAAAAAAAAAAAAAATGTAAAACCTATACAAATACACCTATGGTATACAGCTATATAAGGAATAGATAGAAGCTTAGTTTTTAATTTGTTTGGCACGAGGAATCTCTTTATACATATAATGAACACAGAAATTACATTTTAATTTTCAAATAAAAGTCAGTTCCTATAAAACAAATACATTCTACATTAAATTCTACTTCAAGGATTATAGCACAAAGTTTGAATCCATAGTCTGCATATATCTAAGAACATAAAACAGGGAAGAGTCAGCTTAGTAAGTATTCTAAGCAAACATGATGCAGAAGTCTGACATAGAAAATATTTTGAGGATTGAATAGATGCGTAAAATATGCAGCATATTGCTTCATGTAAATACATAAAAAGAGTTTGAACAACACACTTTTTTTCATCAGAACTACACCTGATAGTGAATTTGTATACCATGCAAAAGACAGTAAATGGCAAATAGGAAAATATATGGAATGCAAAATACAAGATAGTGACACCACACACAAATATAAGTTGTCATAATTTATGAGATACAAATTCATTCAAATACTTGATGTCCAACACAGTACTACAATGTTATTCTACAAGTACTGACATAAAAAAAATTGTTTTTATTTCATTATTTGGAGAAATTTATTCAATTTTCATTTAAATAAATACTTGAAATACTCTTTGAAAGGATTTAAAATCAAAAGAAAAAAAATTTAGCAGTGAATTAAATATATTTCCATGTTAAAATCATATTTGTTCAACAATTCATAAGAAGAAAAAAAATAAATACAGATGCAGTTTTTGCATTATTACAGAAACTGAATTTTGTCCTATTGCTATCATTTGAATTTTGAAGTTTTTAATTATAAACTTATAATTTAAGAATTTACAGTAGCTGCAAGTAAGTTGCAAAAAAGAATTTTTATTCAATAAGCCTATGGTTAATAAAAATGCAACATATTATCTTAATTTATCCCAAATAAAAGTATAGCAGACAACTTTTTAGAATTACTAATAGGAAGTACATTTTTGATCAAGCTTAATTTATTGCCTTATATTTATTAGTTATTTTTAAATTTTCAATATCATATGATAAATTATTTTAACACACTATATAAAACATATTGTGCATTCCAATAATTAAAAAGTACATTATAATATAGGAATATATTTTCAAAACTCAGCTTTTTTCCCCCAGTAGAAATGTTATTATTGATTTTTTAAATAAAACCAACATTTTTAAAAATCTTCCAAAATCTTTGAATTCACTGAAATTATACAAAATAAACCTGATATATGAAAATACGATCAGCAATTTTTAGATTTATTTCTTTGGAGAAAGCAACTAAATCAAGGTAGGCCCTCTTTCTTTTGAATATTACCACCATAAACATCAAATAAGCTTTAGAATTTGATTCAATTCCATTTAAATCATGAACATAAGAACAAAAATGCTTTTAGCAAAACTATTCATTGTGGTGCACAGATTTTAATTTAAATAGCAAGTTTGAGTCTACATAGTTTAGAAGTATTATAAAAATCAAAATTATAAACAAACTTTCAGTTTAAAATTTGAGTTGAATCTATGTCTCGATTATACTGATAACACATTCAACCATTGATATTTATTTGTAAATTCTTTTGTAAATGCAGTGAAATATCTTGGAAAATATTTTTCAATGATATCATGACAGAAGCTATAACATAAAACTTCCGATTAAGAAAACCTGGTTAACTATATCCTAAATTCTTAAAAGCTGTCTCACTTTCCTTCATGCATGTGCAAGAATATGTTCAAATACATGCAATGCCAAACATTTTAAATTTATTATTTGCTGTATAATCATAAAGTTAATGAACCCTGTGATAACAAATATTAAAACCATGGAAAGTTGTTCAGCTGCATAGTATAACACTTTAATCTTAGATGAATCGTTCAATAAATATTTTTCCACGCTATAAATGGTAAAAAAAAAGAAAAGAATTACAACATGAAATGCAGCTACTGTATTGTTAGTATCAATACATTTTTAAGTATAACACAGAATGAGTAACACGGCAAAAGCTATTTGAGTGCCAGTAAAATTCTTCAATAAAGCCAAGAAATTGTTAAATGGAAACTGCTTGAAGTAGAATTTTTTAATGAACTAGAATTTCACACTTTGAAAATATTAATGGAAAATAAAATGAGAGGAATATTCTAAATACCGCACTCTTTCAACATGCTTAAATTTCATTCTTTAAAGCATAACAACTTTTACACATAACTTTAAAACTACAAAAGAATTTTTAATAGCAACACACATAAAACTTTCTTCAAAATAAAGAAAAAAAATCCTTCCAACTAAAGAATACTAACATAACAGTTGTATAGTAGGCAAGTATTATAATTAACATCTATCAACAAGAGTTACAAATTAATCACCTCAAAAAATCAAGCTTCTTTACATCTAATCAACTAACATTAAAAAAAATTCTTTCAGCTAATGAAAATTTAGTCATTCCAACTTTAATATTTAACTACGTGTGTTAAAATACTGGCACTCAAATTAGTAATAAAGAAAAGATTATTTAAGAAGTTGATTAAACCATATTTTATTTTTGAATTTTATGTAGGCTTCAAAATTAAAATATTTTTAGTATTTGAATAACTAAGGAAGCTTTTAAAGATTAAAGAAAAGTCTAAATAATGAGTGAAATTTTAAAGTTTCAAATTGACATTCATATCTATTGTTAGAAGGAATTAAAAACAGCAGGAAACAATACCTCAATTCCAATACGAATGCAATGCAACAGCTCTATTAAAAACAAATAAAAACTTTAAATATCCAACATAAAAATATAAACATAGAATATACCATGGATAACAATATAGAGTATTTTATCTGAAATTTTTCAAAGAAACAAATAAAATCAACAAAATCATAATTGCGCAACATGTTTCAAAGCAAAATATAAATAAAAATGCATCATGAAATTAAAAATTAAGGCAGGCATATGGATACATCACAGTCAAAAGAAAAAAAGTTCATCAATATTTTATAAATTAAAAATTAGCTTCAGTTACTGAAACGTGACATTACTATAATAATTCATAGCACCTTATAGTTTCACATTCAGAGAGTTTAGAATTCAATATTAATAAAAGTATCTGAAACACCCCTCAAAAAATGTCAAATCCCTACTGCTTACTGTATATTTTTTTCATTAATAAACCAAAATAGAACTTTCAAAAGCATAAATTTCTGAGTTACTGACTCATAATACTGTTATCAGTAAAGCATGAATTTTCATGCTATATTGAAAAAATACTGTAAAATAATAACCAAAATTTACTCACAAGTTCAAAATTTATGAACTCTAAAGAAGAGTAAAGTTTCACAACAATACATATATGATTTTAAAATTATGTTAAGAAATTCAGTTCATTTGCAGAAATTCCCTGCTTACATTTCCAGAAAATATCACGTTTAATGATTATTTATAAGGGAAAAAAATAGATTCATAATAAGGATGAAATACTAGGATTTTCATAAAGATTTAAGGATAGCATTCCTATAAAAATTGCAACTGTGGAAAATTGCAAAAATACATTATTCATAAAAAAAACTTAACTCTAGATTATCACAACAAAAATGACAAAAGACAATAAAATAAATTTCTAATAACAATAACAATTTCCTGTATTATAAATATACAACACATTAAAAAAATCAATAACAAATAATTTTGTGAGTATAAAAGAACAAATGTAGATGGAAATTGGAAATTTTTGCATAAACTTCAATTGCGGCATTTGTGCTTAACATGTAATGTTTTAATGCTATCTTCTCAATTAAAACAAGGCACATGCATAATTTCACTTAAATAATTCTTTTTTAAGATAAACTAAATTTCTAAGTGTTACGCTATATTGCACAAAATTTAACAAACAGAAAAGAGAATATACACATTAAAATGATTTTATGTTTAAAGGGAGAAAACTCAGGTTAATATGGAATGTTTCATTGATCTCATATTTACTTAAAAAATATATTAATTTCTGGTTTTAAGATCTAAATCACAACACACACATTCTGTCATCACTAAATACTAATTTTGGACTGTTCACACATTCACCCTGTTGCAATTTAAAAATTCTCTTAATCTAAATAATACTATATTTTAATATACTAAAGATAAAAGCTTTGTAACTTCGATGCATGTTTCTGTCAAAAGGTACACCCATGATGTCATAAAGTAGAAGATATCTATGAATTATTAAACTCTTGTGAAAGACACCAGGTCCAAAACCTTTAAAAAATAAAGGAAAAGCAAATGTTCTTAAATTAAGGAATATCTATTTTCCAACATTTTTGGAACAGAAAAATTAAACAATTTTATACTAACTCTTTAAAATTAAGGATTTCTTACAAGGATAATTTCAGAGATGACATGTTTCATAAATCATGGACCCAGCTTTTACATTCTCAAATATAGGTACATATAATAATATATATATTTATGTATATGCATATTTACAAAAAATGGTAGAGAATATCAAACCATTCAAAGGAACCTCTCAACAAGTATTTTAAGGTATATATTAACAATGAAATGGTGCGCTAAAAAGGTAGAGTTTAAACTCTAGTCAGAAATCTTTTACAGTAAATCTATATGAGAATTCATAATGACAAAGATTAACCATTTGAATGAGTTTCAAAAATCTCAGTACATACAGAGGAATTTTTACTATTCAAAATACAAGATATATATAATGAAACATTTGTATACATAATTTTAAAACTAATTGAGAAATTAGGTATGAAACCTCATTTGAAGGGGAAAAAACACTTTGAAATTAAAATTTAATTTAAAAAATGAAGGAAGAAATTAAAAGAAAAACTGATACTGTTGAATTTTAAGTTGTATGACATAATAAGAGATATTTTGTGATTTTTGTCCTTAACTGCACATTTCACAAAATTTCAAGATCAAATTTTAGGTAATTAAATACATTCAAAACAAACAGATTTCTTAATATTTAATCTGATTAGTTAAATTAGCAAAATATTACAATTTTTTAATTAAGGAAAACAAAAAAATTAAATTAATCAAATTAAGCATTTTTTAAAAAAGACAATACTGGCAAAAAATGTTTCATTATATAATACAGAGTATTTTTTCTGGCATTTAATAGAAATGTAGCATATGAACAAATGAAAACCACTGAATTAATTTTCAGAAAAACACTTTATCAAATGCTACATTAATTAACATATACAACATAGTTTAACAAAAATAATGCACTTTTTTTTCTTCAGCCTCTGAAGATTGTTGAAGGAATTTAAAAGGATAAATATGCAAAAGCAAATGCATTTTAAACCACATAACATGTAAAACTGAATATATTTCGAATTTATTATTTCTAATATATATACAATTAAAGAGCTTTTCTTCATAACCAAGGCATTATGCATAAGTAATTTTTTACTCAATATATATTTCTTCCATTTTGTATATACGGTCCTTTTTGTTCCAAAATGTAAAATTTATGTTTCAATATATAAACACATTTCTTTCTTCTAGGAAGATGCATAAATGTAGTCAATCCAGTTCATTTAGATCACAGCAGTTTAAAGACTAGCTTGGACACCTCAGACCAGGAGACAATTAGGCCTAATTAAAAGGCACCCTTGAAACAGACAAGAACTAATTCCTTCACAAACAGAAGCTGTTTAGAGTGCACAAAGCACTGCAATGTCTAGCAGCTAAATCACTGAACTTTGGTCAAAATATTATTTATCTTTAATATCTTCGTTTCCTTTATAGCCTGATAAAGATTCTACAGAATCAGCAGATAAAAGCAATGGCGATTTACTATCTGGAGACATAGATCTTTCAAGAGTTGATTTTATTAGGTTCTCTATAAGGCCAAAATCTTGACCTTTTCGCTTTTTCTGCATTTCTTCATGAAGTCTAGCATTCTCTTGAAGCTTACGCATCATCTGAGATGCAAAAAAATTATTTGAACCTAACTGTGAAAAATCTAGAGACAGAAAAGGCATGCTCATGCTCTGCCACAATGATAAAGGGGACGGGTAAGAGCCCATTGTTGGACGGTGAGGTTGTTCTGAATCAGTTGATAATCCATTTGATGCTTCTATAGCTATTTGATTAATATTATTCTTTAAATTTTTAACACTCATACTATTTTCAACAGAAAAACTATTTAATTTTGAAGTGGAGACAGGTTCAGATGCATCAGATATAGCAGTACTATTAAAAACATCCCTCTTTCTAGGCCTTAACAAATGACGTTCTTTAACTTTATATTCCAGAGTTGAATGTGGAACACCATAAAATGTTCCAGCTCGATGTACACTCATTTCTCCTTTTTGAACTGCTCTAACAGCACGAGCCAAATTATCACGATCATAGTTACGATAACGTCCCCTTTTGGGGCGAGTGCGCTTTTCAGATTTGGAGCTGTCAGAAGAATTTGAGGAGTTGTTTGTGTTTGATAAGACCTCTTTTCCTTCTTTCGATGAACTTTCAACACCCCAAGGTAAGTTACAGGCTGGACTGTCCATGTTAGACATGCTGTAAGAAAATTCAACACTAGGATCATCATCAACGACTCTATCCTTAAGACTGTTGCTAATTTTCTGACTAATGCTCCTAGAAATGAGCTCCTTGAGAGTAACAGTAATCCCTTTGTTCCCTGAGTGTGAGTGACTAGAAGTTCCTGGCGGAGGAGATGAGGAAGATACAACAGGGAGACAAGGATCATCTGTTTCATTGCTCATGGGTGGAGATTTAGCAGGTTTAAAGGACGGAACTTTCAGTATCACATTAGATGACAAAGTACCAGATGACGGCAATTCAGTCAATTCACCCTGGTTATCGACTTCCGAGTCTTTGTGGGGATCTTTTTCGAATTCCATTCGTTCTTCAGCTAATCGGCGAATTATATCAGGTAAAAGAGGTAACTTCAAGTCATCTTTTAAGGCAGAAAGTGATTGGCTGGTACAATGGATATTTTCTTTAGACTTCACTAGGGCTAAGTGTTGTATATCTGAGAATACCTATTGAAAGATTAAAAAAAAAACTATATCAATGTTCAATAGTCACATTTAATGAATTATTAATGCATTTCAGGATTTTCTAAATAATTTAATTTTACACATTCTACCTCAAATGTGTATAAAACAATTTAGAACAAATAGCCGAAAATAAATATCAGGGATATTAAATGCTACAATTTCTCTTAAATGTCCAATAACATCAACAAGAAAGATAAAATCTCTTATAAATAGACTGGAATTAATCGTTAATTGGTTAATAGTTTTGTAAAAACGTAACAAGCACACAAGTTTTCTATGGCACAAATCGGCAACTTAGAGGCAAAATTTAAATCAAATTTGCCGAAACACATCATGCAGTAAGACTGAAAGCTTTAATCGGCAAAAATTAAATAAAACCATTGGCAAAGAATTGATTTTTTTTTCTTTCAAATTTAGGTATGGAACTAGGTTGCAAGGCTATAAATTAAGATTTGTAAGAATCTTCCTACTACAGTAAAACAACTTCTGGAGTATTCCATCTCTTCTTTACATTCCATCTTCCAATCAGATTTTTTGAAACCATCACTTTTTCCTTCAACTGTGTGCAGTCTCCTAAACATCTCTATATAAATTAAGTACACGATAGAGAAATACACAATTTTTTACCAATGCTACAGAGCAATAGATAATATAAAAGAAACAGAGCTTCAATTAGTTGTAACAAACTGATTACAGCATTTAAATGTGACAGACAACAATGGAAAATATCTCATTATGATATTTAATAATGTCAGTTGATTTTTTTAATTATCAAAAATTTTATTTAATTCTTAAGCCAATAGATCAAAAAAGATATTTTGGCATTGTTCATACAATTGAATCACTATCAATATGCAGCAAATTAAATGCATTTTCTTTTCTGATTCTTGTTTCAATACTACTATTTGATGCTCTTATGACTTTGAATGAACCCATCAAAATAAACATAAGATTTTCTTACAAAACCTTGAGTTTTCTAAGAAATTTCTTGTATTTCTTTTCAAATGTTTTTCAAACTATTGCAACATTTGAAGAAATAAGATACTCCAATACAATATTTATGTACTTTCATTTGTATGCAGTCCTCATACTTTCCTGTACATTGCTCTCTTCTGTAAATATCATGGGCATTTATTAACATGATTTGCGTCCCACAATTTTTGATTTCATGTTACAAGGGATACAAGAGATGACTTGTTGTTTCTGCTATTGAAGATGATCAGCTCAGAAAAAAAGTTTGGTTAAGTAATAATTGCTTTCTTTGTAAACACTTTTTCATGTGCTTTTTCACTTTCATGCCAAATTCTCTTTTACCTTAATAAATTAGAGCCACTGAAAAAAAAAAGCATAATACTTTTCTATTGACATCAATCTTTTTCTATACTTTTCCCCAACACAGATACATCCATTTATTTTCCTTCAAATTTCAAGTCCTTTTCTTTTCTCAGACAGTCACATTATTATTATTATTATCTCACAATACCGAAGTACCCAAAATGATAGTCAGTCCCAGATGTAAGAAAACAAGAATTACCAAAAAATTAAACAAAGGAAAATTAGAAAAATCATGGGGAGTTGTTTCCCTCCATTCCTGATTAGATGAAGCAAAAGGCAAGAAGGAAAATAAAATAATCTTCAAATTTCAGCACTGAAATGAACATCTGATCCAAAAATGCAATCAAACACTTGTTCTTTCAACCCTGCATCACTCAGACTCTGAACAGCTTTCAGCATGATGATGTAATGTCCAATGAATTTGGTGACCCAATGAACATTTTCCATTTTAGAGTCATATGTTAAAAATCTAATCACTTGGCGAGTTTTTTTGTGTGCGTGTGTGTGCTATTTGTGTCCTTTTTTGCCCACCAAAAAACCCATTAAAACATGTATATAGATTTGCATTGATTTTAAGAATGATAAAAATCTATTTCTAAAATAATGAACAGTTTCCACAGAAAATGTCTCCAGACGTGAAATTTCAAAAATGATAGTATAAAATCTGAATAATAAACTCTTTATTCACACTTAATTTTTGAAAATCTAAGAATTTGCAAATGTTGGTTTTAAGAAGCAGTACTGCACTTAAAAACAAGAGAATGACTTAAATGAAATGTAACAGCTTTCCTATCAAAATGTTACAACCAAAAACAGTTGTAGAAAAATAAAACATACAAGTAATAATCACTTCCCACAAGAAAAAGAACTAGCAATGAGCATTTTCTAACACAGTGTTATAATTATTTAAATAGATAACATGCAATACAAAAATCTCCATTATAACTTATTGTCGAATAGCTACAGTATAGTTAGTTCAATGCATAAAAATTGCTATATAAATTCTTAAATAGTTTTATTGATCAATTTTACAACTGGATTTGATACAACACTTTGATACTTAATGGAACTGCAAGATAGTTTACTACATTCTGAAGTGGGTTATCGTCGAAAATTCTATTCAGTCAGAAGATGAAAACATGAAAACAATAATAAGAAGAATCATGAAATAGAAAAAGTTTAACTGAGTATCAAAATAAGTTAACCTGCCCCCAGATGGGTAATCACTATGACTTAATTTTCCACATTTATTTTCTCATAAAAAGGGATTTAGCATTATCTTAAAAATGAAAATTTTACCATTTAAAACATATCAATTTCATTTCCGCATATTTTTTATTTTTTATATATTTCTTTTAAATTTAAAATGCATCCTGTAATAATATGTGTATGACCTGTAATGAATGTACAAAACATCCCATCACCCTTTGTTGATGTTACAGTCAAGATACAACAATTGTTTTCTATGGACAGAAACTAAAAAATAGGATTTTCACTTACGCTTTATTTCATAGTATATATTTTTATTAATTTACATGTGCAGTATTTCTTTTGATTAATTCAATTAAATTCATGTTTTTCAACCTTATGAAATGTCAAGTGCGATTTTAAAAATTTCATTCCAGATAAGTAGACTAAGAACTAAATCTGGATGTACAAACTGTTCATTCAGTGATGGTAGAATTAATTTAGTAAATTAAATAATAGACATTTATGGATAGAAGTTGAAATTTATACAATTTTAAATTCCACTCATCAGTAACAAAATTTTGTAGCTAAGATTTTATGGAAAAAGATTATTTAAAGTAAAGTGTTTAATTAAGAGCAATCCCTTAGATCAGATTTCCTTACTATCTTTTTTGAAAAAGCTAAATTATCTAATTTGCATTTAACATTACAATATCTGATGGACAAACAAAAAAATGAAATAAAACTACAAATTCTTAAATTTAAACCATCACACTCAAGGTTAAGTATGCAAAAGAGAAAGTGAATATGTTTGAAATGCTTATTAATGCAAAACTGACAAATTCAAAAATAACTTCAAGATAACTTTTCTTACAACTTAAATTTATAGAATTTAAAAGATAATAACTCAAGTTTAAAAGAAAACTACTCACATGCGATAGAACTGGGGCAAGAGTTTGACTGTATTCTAGACTACTAAACACTTGCAACTCATCCATGGAATCAACATCAGACATACGGGAGATATGATTACTATTATCACTATTTAGTTTATTCTCAGACACTTTTGAAGCACTTTGAACTTTCTGAGTAATAGTGTGTTTTAATAACTGACGGAGTGATTCACTTGCAGAGGACACATTATGTTTATTATTCTCACTGTCATAAACTGGAATTTCTATTTCTGTGTTAAGATTAAAGCTTTTGTTCTGCTCCCTATTTTTTGCAATACTTTCACTAGGCTGAATTCTTCGGCCATGAGCTCGACTCTTAGATTCATTAGCCAACTTGTAAACTTTATTTCTCAAAGTTGAGCGAGGAATGCCATATATCACAGCTGCTCTTCTAGTACCCAGTTTACCACTTTGGATATCTCTCAATGCAGCTTGCAGTTCATCTTCAGTATATGAGCGTTTAGAATTAGCATCTAATCTCCTACGATGCCTGAAAAAGAGTAAGCAAATATAACAATCTAAAAAAGGGGAGGGGGATTAAATAAAGATTCAAAAAAGATTAAAATAATACAGATACCTTTTGGAAATCTCATTTCAGAGAAACTGAGTGCCTTTGTATATATATTTTTTATATTTTGCATCAGCAGTAATTCAATATTTTAAGAGTAATACATTGAATATCATTCATGATGTTGTAATAGAAATTAATTAAAAACATGCAGATATATTCTATATTAATAACATTTTCAAAAACCAAACTTAAATAATCAAAAAACTTGTTCCTTAAAGCAGCTTAAATTATGTACTTACTGAAACTGCACAGTTATCATAAGTACTAACTTTACTATACTTAATACTAATTGTGCATTTTAGGTACTGCATCTAGATCCATCCAAACAATTTATTGACAAAGGGATGGTTTTTAAACCCAACATATTTCATGGAAAAAATTATAAACACATATATTTATAATATAAATATTCAGCAAAAATTTAATGTCAACTTCTTATAAGCCATATAATAAGAATTGTGAACTTTTTTTTAGAACAGATAAGTTTATAATTATACTTCAAAGTTTTTCTTTTTTTCCCCCTCCAAGCTTTATACTTAATATCTATTTCACAACTTGTAAACTAGAAATTTTTTTTAAAAAAATGGATTCTTGAAATTCATTAAATTATGAAAATAAAAATTAAGATCAAAGAAAAATATTTTTAAAAAGCAATTGTAAGGTATCCTCAAATAGTTTCTTTTGATATCATAATGTTGCTACCTTTTGGCAAATACACATTTTTCTTCTAGGGTTCCTACCATTATTGAAAGGAGGAGGAGGAAGTGGTGGTGATTAAAGAACTTAGAAAATTCAAAGGCTATCATGTTGCATACTTTAGATGTAAAAAAATAAAAAAAATTAAAACTTTTGGATTATTAATTTTCAAATGCATGATTATTTCCTTACTTACAACTTTTACAGGGAAGATAAGTGGATGTATTATGCTAATCTACATTTAAAAAGGCAAAATTTGTAGCTCAAAGTAGGTTTTAAGATCATGACTGCAAGTGCCTTTACCGCTAGCCATTCACATAACAATTATTCTATGCTAATTCAACAAAAAACTATTAAATGATTCAGATTTCACAAATTAGACAAAACAAAATTTGTTTGTTTTTTTAACTCCATAAGAAAATTTTTACTTTTGACCAGCGCTAGGCAGAATTAAAAGGAAAATGCTAAGACACAAACATAAAAAAAGAAATTACTTATATATTTAAATAAAGGAACAGGAAGCAAGGTGATCTGAAAAGATTTTAAATTACACTGACAATTCCTAAAATTACTTGATTCTACTATACACTGAAAAATCTATTCCATCCTATCTTTTCAATTAATATGCTCATAACTATCTAAAGTTTGAAAGTCATCTATTCAATTTCAACCTTTTTTTATTTTATATCATTAGTTTACTGTTATACATTTGTATTTCTAAAGCTTTCCAAATTTTCAGATTATAATCTTGGTGTGTGCCTTTCTTCAAAACATTTTAAATGGGCATTCATTGCATTCAAAAGTTCTTTTGTAATTTCAAAATTTTTGACTGCATTGCATTCCTCCCCCCCAATTCAAATGAAATCAAATATTTTACATATTTCTTCCTAAAGTGTTTTTTAAACATTTTTATTTCAGAGAAATTAAATATCAGCTATGGTTTTCCCAAAGGATATTAGAATCAAAATCTTAATTGCTTTCCACAATTTCTGTTAAGATTTTTCACCTTTTCAACATTTTATTAAAAATTTATCAATTTATTTTTTGAATGCTTCAAACTCCTCAAATTGTACTAAATTACAAATTACATTCAAAAAGTGGTTGAATGCTACTAGAAATAAGAATCAAATTACTTTTCTTGTAAGTGCTTGCAATTCTCAAAAATAGAAAGAATGACTTTCATCACAATATAGCTGGGCTTGTTTGGCTATTCTCTTTAAATCCGAACCCTCATACTTTTGATAAATACATAGCTGAGAAAAAAATTATCCAAAACTTTATGAATGAAAGTACATACAAAATCATGGTATTCTAGTTTCAAATCTCTTGGCTATTTTTTAGGAAAAAAAATTTCCCATAATATCCAGTATATCAATTAACAAATCTGTTTGAAAAATGAAAGAGATGCTATTTACAGTTTTAGATCATCAAGAATGCAATTTTTTGCAATACTGAAAAATTTCAAAACAGTTAGTGACCTAAAAGTGAGCAGTCCATATAGAAGGAAATAGTTGAATGGTTTAGATCAATGACAGGAAAAAGCTTATATCAAGTATATGATCTTAGCTGCATTATGTTTCAGCTTTACAAATTTTCTTTTCAATATATGATACAGAAATGTTCCTCAGTTCAATTATAGATTTAAGAAATCATTGCATCCAATAGACACATAGTTTTTCAAAAATTTTATGCTGTTCCCCATTTTATAAAAATCAGAAGTATAATTAATCTCTACTTGCTGGCAAAATTTTGAAAAAATAATACTTATTAGATAAATAAAGGTTTCACACTACTATTCACATTTATTTATTAAGTTGAAAAATCTGTTTGCAATTCATTACCCAACAAATCAAATAAATCATCAATTTAATGATGGATTATTTATTAAGATAGATAAAATCTTTCTCAAATCCAATTTTTCAATAAAATAGGTCTTGCAAAATATCTTCAACTCTAGAATGGGTCATTAAAGTTTTGCCACATATTATAGAGGGAATATATTTTTTAAAAGATTAAATTTAGAAATATATTTAATTTCTTTTTCAATTCGGGTGGAATTTTTCAAATTAAAAAAAAATTTTAAAGATGCTAAATAAAAGTAAATGCAAATTAAAATTTTAGACTGATGTCTGCAATACTTTTCAATAAAATTTTTTAAACAATGATAGTAAGATTTTCTCCATCTAAATTTGTAGACAAAAAAAAAATCTACGATTTCAGATAATATCAGAAAAAAGGGGCAACTTAAAAAGAAAAGAAGCTAACTATAGCACCGACTGATTTTATAAAACTGTTAAACAGAAGTATTCCTGAGCATAACAAATGTCAAAAAATGTGTTCAGACAAAACAATTGAGATAAAATGTAAATTCCAAATTTACTTTACTTTTTTTATTTTGAAAAATGACTATTATAATGCCATCTCAAAACATAGAGCAACATTTTTAGAATGGATTTCTTTTTCAGTTTGCAAATTGAAAAAACTCATTGCATATGTTGTTTATTTTTTCAGAGACTTTTAAAAAAAGCAAGTCATCTTCCAGAGCATTGAGCACAGTAAAATAAAATTCAAGCAATTTACAAAGATTTTAGAGGTCTGTGTAAACCCTATTCTTTTGTTAATTCTGCTGGAGTCAATAGTTAAAATGTTTTCTTATACTATTGAATTGATATGCAGGTTCTCTATTAGAGGCAAACATTACTATTTAACCTAAAAATATGGCTTCATTCTTACGATTGCACAATAGCAGAAGCTAACTTAAACAAAATAAAAATGGCTGAAAAGAAGTTTTAAACTTGTACAATAAAATAACTGAAGGATATAAATTTGTCTAATCCTGAATTTTAAAGTATTCATGTGTTGGGGGGGGGAAATAAAATACAGTAGTAAAGTGCAGGATGGTAGATCCATAGGCTAGATACATGAAATAGAAAATTTCTACTACATGCCTTAAATAACAATTCAAGCAATTTCAAATAACTGCAGCAAAATATTATACGTGCGAATATGTTAATAAAATTTACGCAGTTTTAATCAAGTTAATCATTATGGGATACCTTCTATTATTTATCATTAAAATGAAAAAAAATTAATGTAAAATAAACCTTTAAAGACAAAATAAGTTTTACATACCCAGGTTTTAAAGGAATCTGAGGTACTTTTAAAACAGGATTTGTGCACATGTCACTGTCATCAGTATAGTTTGTTGTGTGTTTTGAATGTCGGCTTTTATTGGAGCATACCATTCCTTCATTTAAAGACTGTTTTATAGAACTGATGCTTAAATCTAAAGGTTGATCCAATAAAGGGGGCGAATTTGAGACACCTTGAGAGGATAAGGCAGCAATACGCCAAGGCGACAATGCTGAGGCGCACGAGGTAAAGGAACCTGAAATAAATTTAAACCAGTATTAAATAAATCTTATTTTTCTGGAACTGGTCGCTTCCTCTAAAGAGATCTAAATAATTTACATAAATAATTTACAGTTGGCAATATATTCAATAAGCCTAATTCAGCAACACCAATACCATTAGGCCTACATTCAGTAAGAGTAGGTTTATAATAACAATTTTACAAATAAAAATTTGGTCATTTGTGTCCACGTCTGTTTTGTAATAAATTATTTATAATCTGAAAGTCCGCTTTTTTAATGTGAAATGCAAAATGATTGGACTCAACAATGCACTGTCTGTTAGTAAACATTGAAATTAAATGCTTTTCTTATTTTTAAATAAGTCACAAATACACAAATATTCTGATATTCTCACATATAAAACCTTAGGGATGAATGTAATAAAAAAGTTATGATGATGCTTAAAGAAAGTTGTTGATATATACAAATAACATGTTACCTATAGGTACTGATTAAAATTTATAATTTGGCAATTGGATCTAAATTCTATGATTTGTTTAAGTGTGGTTAAATTTAAAGTAACTTTATTGAAGAAAACAGAAGTAATTAGAGGATAACTTACTCAAAAATAGGGGACAATTATTTTATTTGAAACTTGTGAAAACAGAATAAGCTATGCAGAAAAAAATTTCATGGATTTCAACAACATTCTTCTACCTCAATTGCACAATGAAGTATTCAAAGAGAAGGTAATAAAAGCATGACAAATTCAGAATAGAAAAAAAAAAGGTTAATGATTATTATCTTGAGATGTGCTCAAATCCCCGGATTTACCTCACCTCGGATCTTTTCTTAAATTCTTCATTTTCGCAATTTTTCTTTCTTGATACATCCAGCATTGTGATTATTTTCCTGATTTATCATATTCAATCATCCAGGAAAAAAGAACATTTTCTTTGCACATTTTAAGCACTTTTTTACATTCATGCATACGTTAACCTACATATTTTCTGTTTTATGATAATGCACAGTTCTTCTCATTGAGAATTTTATAATATAATTTATTTTAAATGAGAATTTTTAAAATTTAATATTAATTTCTGCAACATTGCAAAGTGCACCTTCTACTGTAAAACAAATTTTTGGTTCTGAAAAAAAAATGAAAACAGCAAGGCTATTATTTCTGCTGTTTGAATTACCCTGATACTGCCAGGCTATTAAAGAAATTGCTTTAACCTTTTTTCAAATGTATCTAAAATCCTCAGAAAAATGTTCCTTTTCCTTTTTTAAAAAATTTTTGCATTATAACTACTTTAGAAGTTTTTTTCTTACTTTTTGAGCTAAAAATAATGTAAAATAAAAGTTAATGCTAAGGGAGAACAAAAATTACATTTTTACTTATAGAATTTCAGATAAGCTTGAATTATATAAAACACTTCCATTCCTTTTCACAACTAAATTAACCAACAATGGAAGGTACATGCTACTTTAAATCAACTTTAAGACAACCAGTTATAAATCAGAACTGTTTGTCGAATTTTCTCATGTATGATACAGCACAAAAACATTACACATGGGCAGAGTATCTAAAAATGAAATGATTTGTGTCCTTAAAGTGGGTTCTCCCAATTAATACTTTTTACCAACATACAAATCACAACTATATAATTTTACACACAGAAAAAAAGTAATTTAAAACGCAAAATAAAATTGCTACATCAAATTAAGAATTCTTAAATGAAGTCAAAATTGTATTGACTTTTAGCAAGCCAACTATAGTAAGAAATTGCCGGCATATTGGTTGAATACTTAAATAGAGAGAAAAAAGTGGGAAAATTGGTTCTTATCATCTATCTTTCCCTCCCCCCTTTAATGCATAAAAGAAAAAATAAATGTTTTAGAGGTACAATTTGAATAAATACTGTAAATTTCAGAGGTTTCACATACATCAAAACACATAAGATAAAAAGATCCCTTCTTTTTAAAAAAATTTCTTAAGATTATAAGGGAAGGGTGTACCTATATGTATATCAAATTAATTTCTTGTGTCTAATAATATTTTTAAATTATACGAGTATTTTGTTGAAAATATGGGGAATTTAAAACAAATTCAAAAAACAGTAATTATGAATGTCAACAAATCTGTATTCATGATGTTTAAAATAATCAGAAAAAAGTTTTATGAAAATACTAAAAATGACGTTCGATAGTTCATTATTCCGTAAAAAGATCTCCTGTAAGTGGAGCAAAAATCATTATTACAAAATACTAATTTAATTAAAACAAATTGCTTTGTTTAAATACTTTGTTAAACAGTTTAAATAGTTTTGAATATTATTACTCAAAATTCATACTTCCACTTACGAATAACATGATATGTTCAATATTATATATATAAACTTTTTACGTATGATTTTTAACATTAATTGCAAGCATTTTTTTTAATCATTACACAGTGTAACATCAAACTCTCATATAAATTTTTGTCATGAAGAACTCAAGCATTTTTTTTACTCATGTCGGTACAAAATCCTCTCCCCACCCCCAGGGCTGGTCATTTGGAGGGTGCAATGGTTGACATGCATCGGACCCTTGCGATTTAGGGATATCCCACCATGATTAAAACTATAGTTTTATATAGCGGGATGGACAAAAGAGAGGAAGAAACTTAAATGAAACAATCAACAGGTTTTGAAATATACGAAGCTTACAGATATATTAATTTAGTGCAAATGAGCAACATATTATAGACATAAAGAGCAGTTCATTTACCTCACCTACAAGGCTAAATTGTATATATTACTTTAATAATTTATATTATACAAGTTTAATATTTTCAGACATTATCATGCCTATGCTAAGGAATTATTCCTCTGGTTGTCAAACTTTGTTTCTAAAAATAAAATAAAAAAGAAGTTATATTTCAAAAAGTTACAAGTAGATATGTTTTCTTTTCTGCAAAGTAATTCAAGTAGTGAAATTACTTCGACTGCAGAAGCTACAATTCAAGCTTGAACTGGCTAAGAAAGTTCCACACAAACTACACTATCTTACAATCAAAATGTAGAAATTGAGAAATTTTTTGAAGAGTCATATGTTTATACAAATATGATCAAGTGCATGAAAGTGATTCAGGTTTATGACCAAGCATTATAACTGATAAGTTTACGATCTTTTGCATTAAAAAAGATCCATATAATATGAAAGAGTTTTTGCTTGCTTAGATGAAGGTATATTATTTTTCTATACTTATTACTTTTTTAAAAAAGAAGCATCGAATGATGAAAAGCAGCTTCGTGAGCTGATTGATTTATTCAAGATTCTGTATTTTTTTATGGTGTGTATTATTTTCAATAGAAAATAAAGAAACCGCGTGATTTATAGATTTTATAACTACAGAAAGTTATCAATTGTTTTTCAAAATCATGAGCATTCTAACATTCACTTATTCCATTTATTGCTTGGAAAGAATTACTCAAAAAAAAAACTAATTCATGTTTGACAATTAATATAACAAATCAAGTTAATATAAATAAACAGAAAAACAAATTACTCAGAGAAAAAGATCTTTCTCTGTGAAATTACAATTGTAAAGAATTGTATATATGCTTTTATTTTTAGCAAGTAAAAATCTTCTGCTTCGAGGAAACGGTGAAATAATAGGAATGCCTAGTAATGATGAATTTTAAAATTGAATTAAATTATTAAGTAATTACAATTCTGTGTTTGTAGATTATATAAACAGAATAAAAAATCCCAAAATAGAATTGCGCAGGATTTGGAAGACATCACAAGAACAAATTATTCCTGCATCAGGAAATTTCTAAATAAAATTTAAAATGGTAAAAAAGTAGCAACATGTGGCGCTAGCTTCATAAGGCAGATAAGCGTCGCAGGCTCGTATCGCGACCTTCAATCGGTACATTGGTGACCTTGACAACACAAACTTTCGCAACAGTCGTGGCGCCACTACCCACAGCAAAAACAAACAAAGTGGTCAAATTCACTTGACTTAAGCAAAGCAAAGTCGTCAGACACACTTGACGCAAGTAAGCAAAGGCAAAGTCGTCAGACTCGACGCAAGCAAACAGCAACTCGCCATAACGCTTGGCGCTATATATTTATATATATATATATATATATATATATATATATATATATATATATATATATATATATATATATCGTTCGTCCCTTCTCCGACTCACTGGTGGGGCAAGCTTCATAAGCCAGATAACATCTACGTTACCGAAGTCGACTTTTGGTGTAGTGGTTGTCTTACTCGGCTACAGGCTCTAGCGTCGTAGGTTCGTATCGCGACCTTCAACAGACACAAACATATTGTAGTATCCAAATGAATTCTATTTCAGATATTCCCATTAAAAACAAACTGCTGCCTTTATTAGGTATGTAAATTTTCAAGATTAAGTATAAATGTATCATTTCAAGGGTTTATTGAAGTAACTAATGTGATTGAAGAAGAAATAACAAAAGCTCTATTGGAATTATTAAGTTAGCTTGATTTAGATATAGATTGTTGTTGACAGGCATACGACAATGGTAGTAAAATGAAAAGGAAAAATAAAGGTGTACAATTTAGAATAATTGCTCTAAACCCTCATGCAAGTTATCTGCCTTGTCTGCTAACATTCTTTTAAAACATTAATTTGTGATGCCAATTCCAGCAATATATATTGCATTGGGGGGGGGGGGTATTTCAACCTTTATATTGTTTAGTTGCTTCATCTATAAACAAATGGGAAATTCTACAAAGATATTTTAACATTACTCGAACTATTATGTGACATACATTGGGCTGTCAAAATAAACATGATTAAAGCAATGCATATACAGTATGAACAAACTTGTAAAGCCCAATAAAAATTTATTCATGCAAATAACAATGCAATGGTATCAGAAGATAAAAGTCTATTATATACAAGACATGACATTAATTTTATTAAATGATATTTGTTTAATAGTACGGTTTACAATATTGTACAGTATTAACAATATCAATAAACTATTTCAAATAAAAACATTTGTATTTTATTGGGCTTTCAATTCAGTTAATAAAATTAAAACTTAAATCCAAAATGTAAGAGCAAAATTTAACTTATTCTCAGACAAAGTTGAATCTTTCGGCACATTTTACTGAAAAATGTTTTCAAAAAAGATAAAAAATATATTTCAAAATAACAGAAGATGAAATTATAGGAAACCGGTTTGAGGAATTTAGACAATATTTTTTAATTCTGTAACTGATCCTTTTATTATACAGGTAGAAAGTTTTAAAAGTATTTTTAATTAATCATATATATAAGAATTTTAGAAAAATATGAATTATAAAAACGCTCCCAAAACTTTGTAACACTTTATAACAATGAGATGAAAACCTAATCCAAATAAATTGTTTTGCTATGAGATTTGATTTTAAATGAAAGGTACGTATATAACACATGAGACATACTGTAACATACACAAAATATTAATTATAATGAGTTATTTTTAAATTTATTAAAGGTATTAAAACCTTTTTTTTACATAACCAATTTATATAATACTGAGCACTCATTCAGCAAATTAAAATTAATAAAGAATAATCTTTGGTAAAGCATGTGTTCAGAATGCTTAAATGCCCTTGCTATATACTAAGCATCGTAAAAGAAAATAAATTGCAAAAAATGGTAACTTTTCTGAAAGTAATTAATAGCAGAAACAAAATCATGCATTAAATAAACATACAATAGTAATATGTATTTGTTTTTCTTTTCTTTTTTTTAACTTGCAAAAAGTTTAGAGTTCCAAATGGTTTTCCACACCGGGATCTCTTCTTAGAGAAGGCCAGCTCTGCCCCCCCCCCCACATTCTATATCTAAGCATACTAAAAATTTGTGTACCACCACCATTGCTGTGAGTGAGGGTTTAGAAACAAGATATTTTTGACGGTTTCTATCCTTCCTTCATATGTAACTTTCTGCAGTTTTTCCACTATATATTCTTAACTTAGTAGTTTTCACTTAATTTCAATAGCAACTATGAAAATTCCACAGATATTGGAGAAAAGCAATAAAATCATACAGAAAAAGGAAGGAATGAAGGTCTGTTCTCCAGCATATGCTCCAGAAGCAACGTTCTTAGCTTTTGCCGGGTTAAACAGGAACAAGGTCCCCAAATATATATAAATAAAAATCCGCACATTTGGTAATATTTTGACTATTACACTACAAAGATTAGCATTCTTCAAAATTAAGAATTGAATATCCAAGCAGAAATTGAGAACTGTATATAGAAACATTTTTATTTATTTTTAAATTCCTGTACTATTATTCCCTTACTTTCCAAACAGACACATTATTAATTTACTTATGATTTTAATGTCATTTTCGAACTTTAACCTTCAGTTCTTTTAAATAAGCTCATTGGGGTTTGCATCCAGTGCTTGGTTTGCTTTGGGTTATTTTATGACGCATAAGCCATAAATGGTCGTATTATGCTTTGAACTTTGCTTTACGAATTTCTGAGCAGTTTTACTAGATACCAGGGAGAAGCTGTACATATGATTCCTTACATCATGAGTATATAGTATATTACTTAGCCCTAATGCTGACATGCATACCCTTTTACATATCCATTCCTAAGTTTCACTATTATAATTGAGTCCACAGCAATAACACCTCTTTATCCCCTCCCCAATAAATGTCCATTGCAATAAAAGTTAAAATTGCTTTCATCTGCAGACAAGATATTATACTAGTAAAAAACAACTTCATTAGCGATTTTGTGAAGAAAAGAACGGTCTTTCAGTTTTTCAAATTTGTTCTTTCGTGTCAACCCTCATTTACATCAGCCAATCTCATCATTTGTTTTAAGGTTTCTAATGAAACCAAACAAGAAAATTTTTCACTTAATTTTGAACCAATTTTTATAATAATCAATCACTGATTCTTTTTAATTTTTCTGAGAAAAAAATATCTAATCAAGTAGAATGAATTTTGACTTAGAACTCCTCCTTGTATTGGATGCAATCCAATATTCCTTTTCAAAACATTTTATCTGAGAAAGTGAGAAAAATTTACTAAAATTACCATTACAGACTAATTAAACACTTCTATTCATTGAAAAATATTCTGAAAACATGAAAACTTTATTTTTTACAAAATATTTTAGCAAAGGTAAACCCCAAATGATAGTTAAAGGACACCATTATATTATTAAAAAAAAATTACGAATTTATACGAAAATGTGCTGGTGTCTGCCTATGTAGCAAATTTCCTTATCTACTTGTATTTTCATTTTTAGAAAAATATGATTCCATATTTGAATAGAAATCATGATTGTTCTAAATTATTTTCATTCAAATGAAACAAAGAATTCAATTAATTAGCCTGTAATTTACATTAATTAATCTGCAAATTAATTTTCCAATATAAGTATTAAAAAAAGACGACTTTCATCCAATTTTTTTAACTGTTTGCAAAAAAAATTAAAAAATTTTGTATGTTGTTTTTAAATATGTTTATGTATGTAGTCTATAAAAGAAAAACATGGTTGCCAAGGTAGCAAATATTATTTTGAAATAACCGATAAACAATTTCAGTTCTTGGATTTTTTTAAACATATTATTAAAGTAAATTAATAATTCTTCACACATCTTTTATGCTAAAATGCATTAAAAATATAGCAAAAACATTTATTAATTGAAAGGAAGGCAAAAAACATATGAATTTTGTTGAACTTAGAAAATAACATTTTTCAAGGTGTTCAAATTACTAAATGTGGATATACCTTCACAGAGGATTGAAAAGTTACAGCAAAAGACTAACACAAAAATTTTAAATATAGCTCTGAATTAAGCTTCGATGATATAGACAGCCAAAGCACATATTATTACATTTTTTTTCCCTGCAGTACACTTAAAAACATTTAATCACACTATACTATGAATAAAAAGTGGACTATTTTAAAAAGAACAGAAAATTAAAATAAGTCTCTTACCTGATACAGTGCCCTGATCAGATGATACTGAATGTTCATCTGTATCAATTCGCAAAGAATTATAACCATCAACAGTAGGAATAATTCCACTAGCAGGGTCCTAAGAAAATACAAAAATTTTACATTTGAAAGTGTAAACAAAGTTAAATATTCAGTAATAAATACAAAATACATACAAACAACAGTTTCATGATATATTAACACAATTATTTTTTTAATAATAAACTGCCAAATTATTACAAGATATATTTCATACACATACTAGCAGGAGTAGATATTCATTACTACAACAAAAGAAAGTTAAAAACAGCAGAAAAAATGAAAAACTTTTGGTTTAATATAGTTAGATTAGTATTTTGTTTAAGATTAGAATAGTCAAAATGACTGGTCGATCATTTGATAGAAAACTGTAGCTATGACAATCTCTGGTAGTTCTGGTGTTAAAATTATATGGAAGCTAATTTGGTATAGATATCAATCTTAAAGCATGACCAACTAAATAGGAAGCAAATCTAGATGCAATGCCCTCTTCAAACTTTCACACCACAATAGCACTCTAATATTGATGATGTCTTAATTGTAACTGCATATAATAGAAAATATTTTTAGTTAAATCTTTATTTAAAACCTTTTTTCGCCTGTAATATCCTATTCTTACACAAATTTTTTTTTAGAGGGAACGATACTCTCTCTCATTTATATATATATATATATATATATATATATATATA